>CM038727.1:19832189-20008400 GCA_021613375.1 Megaleporinus macrocephalus | reverse complement strand
CCTACACAACACACACACTACACACACCCTACACAACACACACACTACACAACATACACACACTACACAACACACACACACACTACACAACATACACACTACACACACTAAACAACACACACACTACACAACATACACACCCTACACAACACACACACTACACACACCCTACACAACATACACACACTAAACAACATACACACTACACAACATACACACCCTACACAACACACACACTACATACACCCTACACAACACACACACTACACAACATACACACACTACACAACACACACACACACTACACAACATACACACACTAAACAACACACACACTACACAACATACACACACTACACAACACACACACACTACACAACATACACACTACACAACATACACACACTACACAACACACACACACCCTACACAACACACACACTACACAACACACACACTACACAATATACACACACTATACAACACACACACACACTACACAACACACACACACTACACAACACACACAATACACACCATACACACCCTACACAACATACACACTACACAACATACACAGTACACAACACACACACTACACAACACACACACCCTACACAACATACACACTACACAACACACACACGACACAACATACACAGTACACAACACACACACAACACAACACACACACTACACAACACACACACGACACAACATACACAGTACACAGCACACACACTACACAACACACACACTACACACCACACACACCCTACACAACATACACACTACACAACACACACACTACACAAACACTACACAACATACACACCCTACACAACATATACACTACACAACATACACACCCTACACAACATACACACTACACAACATACACATTACACAACACACACACCCTACACAACACACACCCTAAACACAGAACCTACACAACATACACACTACACACCCTACACAGCACACACACTACACAATTACACAACATACACACCCTACACAACATACACACACTACACAATATACAAACTACACAACATGCACACTACACAACATACACACACTACACAACCTACACACACCTTACACAACACACACACTACACAACATACACACCACACACACACTACACAACCTACACACACTACACACCACACACACCCTACACAACATACACTACACAACACACACACACCCTACACAACATACACACACTACACAACATACACACAACACACAAACTACACAAAACACAAACTACACAACATACACACCCTACACAACATACACACTACACAACATACAAACTACACAACATACACACTACACAACACACACCCTAAAAACATACACACTACACAACATACAGATTGCACAACACACACACTACACAACATACACACTACACAACATACACACTACACAACATACACACTACACAACATACAAACTACACAACATACACACTACACAACACACACCCTAAAAACATACACACTACACAACATACAGATTACACAACACACACACTACACAACATACACACTACACAACATACACACTACACAACACACACCCTACACAACATACACACTACACACACACTACACAATTACACAACATACACACCCTACACAACATACACACAACACAACACACAAACTACACAACATACACACTACACAACATACACACCCTACACAACATACACACTACACAACATACACACTACTCAATACATACACCCTACACAACATACACACCTTACACAACATGCACACCCTACACAACAAACACACTACACAACACACAAACTACACAACATACACCCTACACAACATACACACCCTACACAACATACACACTACAAAATACACACACTACACAACATACACAATACACAACATACACACCCTACACAACATACACACTACACAAAACACAAACTACACAACATACACACTACACAATACACACACTACACAACATACACAATACACAACACACAAACTACACAACATACACACTACACAACAAACACACTACACAACACACACACTACACAACATACACACCCTAAACAACACACACACACTACACAACATACACACTACATAATAGACACAAACTGACACGCACGCATGCTCACACACACCCTACACAACACACACACACTACACAACACACAAACTACACAACATACACACTACACAACATACACACACTACACAACACACAAACTACACAACATACACACTACACAACATACACATCATACACAACACACACACTACACAACATACACTCCCTACACAACATACACACCCTACACAACATACACACTACACAAAACACAAACTACACAACATACACACTACACAATACACACACTACACAACACACACAATACACAATACAAACACTACACAACACACACACTACACAATACACAAACTACACATCACACACACAACTATCAGCGTGCGATTTCAAGCCAACTTCGAAGTTCGTTCATGAACTTCCCCTCTCTAGTTAAGTTGGCTTGAAAGAGCCAACTTACTGTTCTTCATAATCTTCGTATTATTATTATTATTATTATTATTATTATTATTATTATTATTATTCTATTCGCAAAATATAATCACTAACTCGTCCCACAGTTTTCAAGCTAGAACCACGAAATTCGGCGGGATCGTAGGTCCTATAGCGCAGATTTATGCTTGTGCTTTTCTAAGCGATCCGAACTACGGTTTTCCGGGAAAACGGCGTTCAAACAGGGAATTTTTGCCACATAGGAATGAATGGCGGAATGTTGAGAGAATTCAAATGTAACTGCCAGCACACACACGCACGCTCACACACGCACACAGTAAGAACAGCAGGAGCAGCTCTTTTAAGGTGGAATTACACACACGCTCACACACACCCTACACAACACACACACTACACACACCCTACACAACACACACACTACACAACATACACACACTACACAACACACACACACACACTACACAACATACACACTACACACACTAAACAACACACACACTACACAACATACACACCCTACACAACACACACACTACACACACCCTACACAACATACACACACTAAACAACACACACACTACACAACATACACACCCTACACAACACACACACTACACACACCCTACACAACACACACACTACACAACATACACACACTACACAACACACACACACACACACTACACAACATACACACACTAAACAACACACACACTACACAACATACACACACTACACAACACACACACACTACACAACATACACACTACACAACATACACACACTACACAACACACACACACCCTACACAACACACACACACTACACAATATACACACACTACACAACACACACACACACTACACAACACACACACACTACACAACATACACACACTACACAACACACACACTACACACCACACACACCCTACACAACATACACACTACACAACATACACACTACACACCACACACACCCTACACAACATACACACTACACAACATACACAGTACACAACACACACACTACACAACACACACAATACACACCATACACACCCTACACAACATACACACTACACAACATACACAGTACACAACACACACACTACACAACACACACACCCTACACAACATACACACTACACAACACACACACGACACAACATACACAGTACACAACACACACACTACACAACACACACACTACACAACACACACACGACACAACATACACAGTACACAGCACACACACTACACAACACACACACTACACACCACACACACCCTACACAACATACACACTACACAACACACACACTACACAAACACTACACAACATACACACCCTACACAACATATACACTACACAACATACACACCCTACACAACATACACACTACACAACATACACATTACACAACACACACACCCTACACAACACACACCCTAAACACAGAACCTACACAACATACACACTACACACCCTACACAGCACACACACTACACAATTACACAACATACACACCCTACACAACATACACACACTACACAACATACAAACTACACAACATGCACACTACACAACATACACACACTACACAACCTACACACACCTTACACAACACACACACTACACAACATACACACCACACACACACTACACAACCTACACACACTACACACCACACACACCCTACACAACATACACTACACAACACACACACACCCTACACAACATACACACACTACACAACATACACACAACACACAAACTACACAACACACAAACTACACAACATACACACCCTACACAACATACACACTACACAACATACAAACTACACAACATACACACTACACAACACACACCCTAAAAACATACACACTACACAACATACAGATTACACAACACACACACTACACAACATACACACTACACAACATACACACTACACAACATACACACCCTACACAACATACACACTACACAACATACAAACTACACAACATACACACTACACAACACACACCCTAAAAACATACACACTACACAACATACAGATTACACAACATACACACTACACAACACACACCCTACACAACATACACACTACACACACACTACACAATTACACAACATACACACCCTACACAACATACACACAACACAACACACAAACTACACAACATACACACTACACAACATACACACCCTACACAACATACACACTACACAACATACACACTACTCAATACATACACCCTACACAACATACACACCTTACACAACATGCACACCCTACACAACAAACACACTACACAACACACAAACTACACAACATACACCCTACACAACATACACACCCTACACAACATACACACTACAAAATACACACACTACACAACATACACAATACACAACATACACACCCTACACAACATACACACTACACAAAACACAAACTACACAACATACACACTACACAATACACACACTACACAACATACACAATACACAACACACAAACTACACAACATACACACTACACAACAAACACACTACACAACACACACACTACACAACATACACACCCTAAACAACACACACACACTACACAACATACACACTACATAATAGACACAAACTGACACGCACGCACGCTCACACACACCCTACACAACACACACACACTACACAACACACAAACTACACAACATACACACTACACAACATACACACACTACACAACACACAAACTACACAACATACACACTACACAACATACACATCATACACAACACACACACTACACAACATACACTCCCTACACAACATACACACCCTACACAACATACACACTACACAAAACACAAACTACACAACATACACACTACACAATACACACACTACACAACACACACAATACACAACACAAACACTACACAACACACACACTACACAATACACAAACTACACATCACACACACAACTATCAGCGTGCGATTTCAAGCCAACTTCGAAGTTCGTTCATGAACTTCCCCTCTCTAGTTATTATTATTATTCTATTCGCAAAATATAATCACTAACTCGTCCCACAGTTTTCAAGCTAGAACCACGAAATTCGGCGGGATCGTAGGTCCTATAGCGCAGATTTATGCTTGTGCTTTTCTAAGCGATCCGAACTACGGTTTTCCGGAAAACGACGTTCAAACAGGGAATTTTTGCCCCATAGGAATGAATGGCGGAATGTTGAGAGAATTCAAATATAACTGCCAGCACACACACGCACGCTCACACACACACAAAGTAAGAACAGCAGGAGCAGCTCTTTTAAGGTGGAATTACACACACGCTCACACACACCCTACACAACACACACACTACACACACCCTACACAACACACACACTACACAACATACTCATTACACAACACACACACTACACAACATACACACTACACACACTAAACAACACACACACTACACAACATACACACACTACACAACACACACACTACACACACCCTACACAACATACACACACTAAACAACACACACACTACACAACATACACACCCTACACAACACACACACTACACACACCCTACACAACACACACACTACACAACATACACACACTACACAACACACACACACACTACACAACATACACACTACACAACATACACACACCCTACACAACACACACACACCCTACACAACACACACACTACACAATATACACACACTACACAACACACACACACACTACACAACACACACACACTACACAACATACACACACTACACACCACACACACCCTACACAACATACACACTACACAACATACACACTACACACCACACACACCCTACACAACATACACACTGCACAACATACACAGTACACAACACACACACTACACAACAACACACAATACACACCATACACACCCTACACAACATACACACTACACAACATACACAGTACACAACACACACACTACACAACACACACACCCTACACAACATACACACTACACAACACACGACACAACATACACAGTACACAACACACACACTACACAACACACACACTACACAACACACACACCCTACACAACATACACACTACACAACACACACACTACACACCACACACACCCTACACAACACACACACTACACAAACACTACACAACATACACACCCTACACAACATATACACTACACAACACACACACCCTACACAACACACACACTACACAATATACACACACTACACAACACACACACACACTACACAACACACACACACTACACAACATACACACACTACACAACACACACACTACACACCACACACACCCTACACAACATACACACTACACAACATACACACTACACACCACACACACCCTACACAACATACACACTACACAACACACACACTACACACCAAACACACCCTACACAACACACACACTACACAAACACTACACAACATACACACCCTACACAACATATACACTACACAACATACACACCCTACACAACATACACACTACACAACATACACATTACACAACACACACACCCTACACAACACACACCCTAAACACAGAACCTACACAACATACACACGACACACCCTACACAACCGCACACTACACAATTACACAACATACACACCCTACACAACATACACACACTACACAACATACACACTACACAACATACACACACTACACAACCTACACACACCTTACACAACACACACACTACACAACATATACACCACACACACACTACACAACCTACACACACTACACACCACACACACCCTACACAACATACACTACACAACACACACACACCCTACACAACATACACACACTACACAACATACAAACTACACACAAACTACACAACACACAAACTACACAACATACACACCCTACACAACATACACACTACACAACATACAAACTACACGACACACACCCTACACAACATACACACTACACACACACTACACAATTACACAACATACACACCCTACACAACATACACACAACACAACACACAAACTACACAACATACACACTACACAACATACACACCCTACACAACATACACACTACACAACATACACACTACTCAATACATACACCCTACACAACATACACACCTTACACAACATGCACACCCTACACAACAAACACACTACACAACACACAAACTACACAACATACACCCTATACAACATACACACCCTACACAACATACACACTACAAAATACACACACTACACAACATACACAATACACAACATACACACCCTACACAACATACACACTACACAAAACACAAACTACACAACATACACACTACACAACATACACAATACACAACACACAAACTACACAACATACACACTACACAACAAACACACTACACAACACACACACTACACAACATACACACCCTAAACAACACACACACACTACACAACATACACACTACATAATAGACACAAACTGACACGCACGCACGCTCACACACGCACACAGCTATGAGAGTAGGAGCAGTGCTTTTAAGGTGGAATTACAGAAATTCACACTCACACTGAAACACAACTTTAACAGCAGTCACAATGCTTTTAAGGTGGAATTACAGAAATTCACACTCACACTGAAACACAACTATAACAGCAGTCACAATGCTTTTAAGGTGGAACTACAGAAATCCACAGTAATGATATACTCACACTAAAACACAACTATAACAGCAGTCACAATGCTTTTAAGGTGGAACTACAGAAATCCACAGTAATGACATACTCACACTAAAACACAACTATAACAGCAGTCACAATGCTTTTAAGGTGGAACTACAGAAATTCACAGTACTCACACCTTCAAACTAAAACACAACTATAACAGCACCTACAATGCTTTTAAGGTGGAACTACAATATGAATTTAAGGTGGACTTGTGGGAATTTAAGGTGGAGTTATAGGAATTTAAGGTGGAATTGTTGAAATGTAAGGTGGACTTGTAGAAATTTAAGGTGGAGTTACAGGGTACAAAACACACCTTCGCCAAACACAGACATCACACACACACAACTATCAGCGTGCGATTTCAAGCCAACTTCGAAGTTCGTTCATGAACTTCCCCTCTCTAGTTAAGTTGGCTTGAAAGAGCCAACTTACTGTTCTTCATAATCTTCTTCTTCTTCTTCTTCTTCTTATTATTATTATTATTATTATTCTATTCGCAAAATATAATCACTAACTCGTCCCACAGTTTTCAAGCTAGAACCACGAAATTCGGCGGGATCGTAGGTCCTATAGCGCAGATTTATGCTTGTGCTTTTCTAAGCGATCCGAACTACGGTTTTCCGGAAAACGGCGTTCAAACAGGGAATTTTTGCCCCATAGGAATGAATGGCGGAATGTTGAGAGAATTCAAATGTAACTGCCAGCAGTGATGTCACAATGAACATCTCTCACACGGACACCCATTAAACAGTACACACAAACTCACACACGCACGCTCACACACACACACACACACCCTACACAACACACACACACTACACAACACACACACACTACACAACACACACACCCTACACAACCTACACACACTACACACCACACATGCCCTACACAACACACACACCCTACACAACACACACACTACACAACATACACACTACACAACATGCACACCCTACACAACATACAAACTACACAACATACACACCCTACACAACATACACACTACACAATACACACACTACACAACACACACTACACACGACACGCTACACACACCCTACACAACACACACACTACACAACACACACACTACACAACACACACCCTTCACAACAAACACACCCTACACAACATACACCCTACACAACACACACACTACACAACATACCCACCCTACACAACATACACACCCTTCACACCACACACCCTTCACAACACACACACCCTACACAACACACAGACTACACACCACACACACTACACAACATACACACCCTACACACCACACACATTACACAACACACTCTACACAACATACACACCCTACACAATCTACACATCACACACGCTACACACACGCTACACAACACACACACTACACACTACACACACCCTACACAACACACACACTACACAACTTACACACTAAACACACCCTACACAACACAAACACTACACAATATACAAACTACACATCACACACACAACTATCAGCGTGCGATTTCAAGCCAACTTCGAAGTTCGTTCATGAACTTCCCCTCTCTAGTTATTATTATTATTCTATTCGCAAAATATAATCACTAACTCCTCCCACAGTTTTCAAGCTAGAACCACGAAATTCGGCAGGATCGTAGGTACTATAGCGCAGATATATGCTTGTGCTTTTCTAAGCGATCCGAACTACGGTTTCCCGGAAAACGGCGTTCAAACAGGGAATTTTGGCCCCATAGGAATGAATGGCGGAATGTTGAGAGAATTCAAACTTAACTGCCAGCAGTGATGTCACAATGAACATCTCTCACACAGACACCCATTAAACAGTACACACAAACTCACACACGCACGCTTACACACACGCACACACACACCCTACACAACACACACACACTACACAACACACACACTACACAACACACACACCCTACACAACCTACACACACTACACACCACACATGCCCTACACAACACACACACCCTACACAACACACACACCCTACACAACACACACACACACTACACAACATACACACTACACACCACACACACCCTACACAACATACACACACTACACAACACACACTACACACCACACACACCCTACACACCACACACACGCTACACAACACACACACCCTACACAATATACACACACTACACACCACACACACCCTACACAACATACACACTCTACACAATCAACACACACTACACAAGATACACACACTACACAACCTACACACACTACACATCACACACACCCTACACAACATACACACACTACACAACCTACACACACCCTACACAAAATACACACACTACACAACCTACACACACCCTACACAACATACACACACTAAACAACATACACACTACACACCACACACACCCTACACAACATACACACACTACACAACTTACACACACTACACAACATACACACACTACACAACATACACACACTACACAACATACACACAACACACAAACTACACAACACACAAACTACACAACATACACGCCCTACACAACATACACACTACACAACATACAAACTACACAACATACACACTACATAACACACACACTACACAACATACACACTACACACACACTACACAATTACACAACATACACACCCTACACAACATACACACAACACAACACACAAACTACACAACATACACACTACACAACATACACACCCTACACAACATACACACTACACAACATACACAATACACAACATACACACTACACAACATACACACCTTACACAACATGCACACCCTACACAACATACACACCCTACACAACATGCACACCCTACACAACATACAAACTACACAACATACGCACCCTACACAACATACAAACTACACAACATACACACCCTACACAACATACACAATACAAACACTACACAACGTACACCCTACACAACATACAAACTACACAACATACGCACCCTACACAACACACAAACTACACAACATACACACTACACAACATACACACCATACACAACATACACACTTCACAATACACACACTACACAACGTACACCCTACACAACATACAAAATACACAACATACGCACCTTACACAACACACAAACTACACATCATACACACTACACAACATACGCACCCTACACAACATACACACTACACAATACACACACTACACAACGTACACCCTACACAACATACACACCCTACACAACATACACACTACACAAAACACACACTACACAATATACACCCTACAAAATATACACACCCTACACAACATGCACACCCTACACAACATACAAACTACACAACATACACACTACACAACCCACAAACTACACAACATACACACTACACAGCATACACACCCTACACAACATACAAACTACACAACATACACACCCTCAACAACACACACACTACACAACACACAGACCACACAACATACACACTACACAACATACACACCCTACACAACATACAAAATACACAACATACGCACCTTACACAACACACACACTACACTGTCTGTGTGAGAGATGTTCACCTTATATGTCTATATGTCTATAAAATGTTTCTTGTCCCACAGTTTTCGAGCTAGATCCACGAAATTCGGCAGGATCGTAGGTCCTATAGCGCAGATTTATGCTTGTGCTTTTCTAAGAGATCTAAGAGAGACACCCATTAAACAGTACACACAAACTCACACACACACGCACGCTCACACACGCACACACACACCCTACACAACACACACACTACACAACACACACACCCTACACAACACACACTACACACCACACACACCCTACACAACATACACACACTACACAACACACACTACACACCACACACACCCTACACAACATACACACACTACACAACCTACACACACTACACAACACACACACTACACACCACACACACCCTACACAACACACACTACACACACACCCTACACAACATACACACTACACAAAACACAAACTACACAATATACACACTACACAATACACACACTACACAACATACACAATACACAACATACACACTACACAAAACACAAACTACACAACATACACACTACACAACATACACACCCTACACAATACACACTACACAACATACAAACTACACAACATACACACACTACACAACATACACAATACACAACATACACACCCTACACAACACACACACTACACAACATACACACAACATAATAGACACAAACTGACACACACACTCACACACGCACACAGCTATGAGAGTAGGAGCAGTGCTTTTAAGGTGGAATTACAGAAATTTACTATCAGCGGGAGATTTCAAGCCAACTTCGAAGTTCGTTTATGAACTTCCCCTCTCTAGTTATTATTATTATTCCGCGTAAAAAAATTTAATTCTATCTCCTCCTACAGTTTTCAAGCTACAGACGCCAAACTCGGAACGATGATAGTTCCTATACCCGAATAGTGTGCTTGTGCTTTTCTAAGCGATCCGACCTCCAGATTCCGAACAGCGCTCCTCGGAAAACTCATTTTTCCCATAGGGAATGAATGGGGCACCGTTCAACAAGATTCAACTACTTCAGACACCTATAACTAGAACTACATCAGCCTTACAAGCACAGCTCTCATTACACACACACCCTACACAACACACACATTACACAACACACACCCTACACAACACACACCCTACACAACACACACACTACACACCACACCCTACACACCACACACACACTACACAACACACACACTACACACCACACCCTACACACAACACACTACACAACACACCCTACACAACACACACACTACACACCCTACACCACACACCCAACAAAACACACACCACACACCCAACAAAACACACACACACCCTACACAACGCACACACCCTACACACACCCTACACAACATACACCCAACACACACCCTACACAACACACACACCCTACACAACATACACACTACACAACATACCCACCCTACACAACACACACACCCTACACAACACACACACTACACACCACACAACATATACACCCTACACACATTACACAACACACCCTACACACCCTACACAACCTACACAACACACACACTACACACACCACACACATTACACAAGACACCCTACACAACATACACACCCTACACAACATACACCCTACACGCACCCTACACAACATACACACCCTACACAACATACACAACCTACAACACATACACCCTACACACACCCTACACAACAAACACACCCTACACAACATACACCCTACACACACCCTACACAACATACACTACACAAAACACACACTACACACCCCAACACTACACAAACTAATTACAAAACACACCTTCACTACACACATACACCACACACACGCTAAACACCACACACACTGATTACAATACACACCTTCACTACACATATGCTACAAACTACACACACTGATTACAAAACATAACTTCAATACACACAGACACCACACACACACTGATTACAAAACACAACTTCACTACACACAGACACCACACACACACTGATTACAAAACACAACTTCACTACACACATATACCACACACACACTGATTACAAAACACAACTTCACTACACACAGACACCACACACACACTGATTACAAAACACAATTTCACTACACACAGATACCACACACACACTGATTACAAAACACAACTTCACTACACACAGACACCACACACACACTGATTACAAAACACAACTTCACTACACACAGACTCCACACACACACTGATTACAAAACACAACTTCACTACACACAGACACCACGCATACACTGTTTACAAAACACAACTTCACTACACACAGACACCACACACTCACTGATTACAAAACACAACTTCACTACACACAGACACCACACACACACTGATTACAAAACACAACTTCACTTCACACACACATAAGGTGGAACTGTAGAAACTTAATTTGGAATTTTGGAAATGTAAGGTGGAATTGTAGAAATTTAAGGTGGAATTCTAAAACTTCATAGTACTCACACACACACTAAAACACATAAATAGAGTAGGACCCGTGTTTTTAAGGTGGAATTCTAGAAATTTAGTGTGGAATTGCAGAAATTTAAGGTGGAATTGTAGATGTTTATGGTGGAATTGCAGATATTTAAGGTGGAATTTTAGAAATTCACAGTACTTGCACACTCACACTAAAACACAGAAAAAACAGTAGGACCTGTATTTTTAAGGTGGAATTTCAGAAATTTAAGGTGGAATTCTAAAAATTCACAGTACTCACACCCACATACTGAAACACAGAAATAATAGCAGTAATCGTGTTTTAAGGTGTAATTGTAGAAATTTAAGGTGGAATTGTAGATATTTAAGGTGGATTTGCAGATATTTAAGGTGGAATTCTAGAAATTCACAGTACTCACACCCTCACACTGAAACACAGAAATAATAGCAGTAATCGTGTTTTTTAAGGTGGAATTGTAGAAATTTAAGGTGGAATTGCAGAAATTTAAGGTGGAATTGCAGAAATTTAAGGTGGAATTCTAAAAATTCACAGTACTCACACCCACATACTGAAACACAGAAATAATAGCAGTAATCGTGTTTTAAGGTGTAATTGTAGAAATTTAAGGTGGAATTGTAGATATTTAAGGTGGATTTGCAGATATTTAAGGTGGAATTCTAGAAATTCACAGTACTCACACCCTCACACTGAAACACAGAAATAATAGCAATAATCGTGTTGTAAGGTGGAATTGTAGAAATTTAAGGTGGAATTGTAGATATTTAAGTTGGATTTGCAGATATTTAAGGTGTAATTCTAGAAATTCACAGTACACGCACACTCACACTAAAACACAGAAATAAATACAGGAATAGTGCTTTTAAGGTGGAACTGTTGAAATTTAAGGTGGAATTTTGAAAATTTAAGGTGGAATTGTAGCAATTTAAAAATGTAATTTAAAAATTCATAGTACACTGAAACACAGAAGTAATAGCAGTACTTGTGTTTTTAAGGTGGAATTTAAGAAATTTAAGGTGGTCTTGTAGAAATTAAAGATGCAATTGTAGATATTTCAGGTGGAATTGCAGAAATTCAAAGGACTTGCACACTCAGACTAAAACACAGAAAAAAACTGTAGGACCTGTGTTTTTAAGGTGGAATTGTATAGATTTTAAATGGAATTGTATAGATTTAAGGTGGAATTGTAGAAATTCACAGTACTCACACTAGAACACAGCAATAGCAACAAGAATAGGGCTTTTAAGGTGGAATTGTAGAAATTTAAGGTGGAATTCTAGAAATTCACAGTACTCACCCCCTTATACTGAAACACAGAAATAATAGCAGTGCTCGTGTTTTTAAGGTGGAATTGTAGAAATTTAAGGTGGAATTCTAGAAATTCACAGTACTCGCACACTCACACTAAAACACAGAAAAAACAGTAGGACCCATGTTTTTAAGGTGGAATTGTAGAAATTTAAGGTGGAATTGTATAAATTAAAGTGGGTATTGTAGATATTTAAGGTGGAATTGCAGAAATTTAAGGTGGAATTGAAGAAATTTAAGGTGGAATTGCAGAAATTTAAGGCGGAATTGCAGAAATTTAAGGTGGAATTCTAGAAATTCACAGTACTCACACCCTCATACTGAAACACAGAAATAATAGCAGTAATCGTGTTTTAAAGTGGAATTGTAGAAATTTAAGATGGAATTGTAGATATTTAAGGTGGATTTGCAGATATTTAAGGTGGAATTCTAGAAATTCACAGTACTCGCACACTCACACTAAAACACAGAAATATTAGCAGTAATCCAGTTTTTAAGGTGGAACTGTAGAAACTTAAGGTGGAATTTTGGAAATGTAAGGTGGAATTGTAGAAATTTAAGGTGGATTTGCAGATATTTAAGGTGGAATTCTAGAAATTCACAGTACTCGCACACTCATACTAAAACACAGAAACAATAGCAGTAATCCAGTTTTTAAGGTGGAACTGTAGAAACTTAATTTGGAATTTTGGAAATGTAAGGTGGAATTGTAGAAATTTAAGGTGGATTTGCAGATATTTAAGGTGGAATTCTAGAAATTCACAGTACTCGCACACTCATACTAAAACACAGAAATAAATACAGGAATAGTGCTTTTAAGGTGGAACTGTTGATATTTAAGGTGGAATTTTGAAAATTTAAGGTGGAATTGTAGCAAATTAAAAATGTAATTTAAAAATTCATAGTACAATGAAACACAGAAGTAATAGCAGTACTTGTGTTTTTAAGGTGGAATTTAAGAAATTTAAGGTGGACTTGTAGAAATTAAAGATGCAATTGTAGATATTTCAGGTGGAATTGCAGAAATTCAAAGGACTTGCACACTCAGACTAAAACACAGAAAAAAACAGTAGGACCTGTGTTTTTAAGGTGGAATTGTATAGATTTTAAATGGAATCGTATAGATTTAAGGTGGAATTGTAGAAATTCACAGTACTCACACTAGAACACAGCAATAGCAACAAGAATAGGGCTTTTAAGGTGGAATTGTAGAAATTTAAGGTGGAATTCTAGAAATTCACAGTACTCACCCCCTTATACTGAAACACAGAAATAATAGCAGTGCTCGTGTTTTTAAGGTGGAATTGTAGAAATTTAAGGTGGAATTCTAGAAATTCACAGTCCTCGCACACTAACACTAAAACACAGAAAAAACAGTAGGACGCGTGTTTTTAAAGTGGAATTGTAGAAATTTAAGGTGGAATTGTATAAATTAAAGTGGGAATTGTAGATATTTAAGGTGGAATTGCAGAAATTTAAGGTGGAATTGAAGAAATTTAAGGTGGAATTCCAGAAATTTAAGGTGGAATTGTAGATATTCACAGTACTCACACACTCACAGTAAAACACACTGTTTACAAAACAAACCTTCTCTACACTCAGACACAACACACACGCTACACACCACACACAATCTATACACCACACACAATACACACATTAATTACATAATACACCCTTACTACACACACACTACACAAACTGATTACAAAACACACCCTCACTACACACAGAAACCACACACACACTGATTACATAATACACCTACACAACACACTGACACTACACACCGATTACTAAACACACCTTTACTACTCACAGACACCACACACACTACACAAACTGATTACAAAACACACCCTCACTACACACAGACACCACACACACACTGATTACATAATACACCCTCACTACACACAGACAACACACACACACTGATTATAAAACACACCTTTAATACACACAGACACCACACACACACTACACGAACTGATTACAAAACACACCCTCACTACACACAGACACTACACACACTGATTACATAATACACCTACACAACACACTGACACTGCACACGCTGATTACAAAACACTCCCTCACTACACACAGACACCACACACACACTGATTATAAAACACACCTTTACTACACACGGACGCCACACACACCACACACACACAAACTACTATCAGCGGGCGATTTCAAGCCAACTTCGAAGTTCATTCATGAACTTCCCCTCTCTAGTTATTTCTGTTATCCGACAAATCCACAGCTTTACTGACCCACATTCCTATATATGTCTAATTTACAGCCATTCTGACACACACTCCTCTATGCATCTAATCCACAATCACAGCCATACTGACATACACGCCACTATGTGTCTAATCCACAGCTGTACTGACATACACGCCACTATGTGTCTGATCCACAGCTGTACTGACCCGCACTCCTCGATGTGACCAATTTACAGCCTTACTGACCCAAACTTCTTTATGTGTTCAATCCACAGCTTTACTGACCTGACCTCCACCATGTGTCCAATCCACAGCCATAATTACTTGCACTCCTCTATGTGTCCAATCCACAGTCTTACTTGTCTACAGTCAACTATGTGTCTAATCCATAGCCAGAGCAACCACCCTTGGCACCCTCATATAAGCACATTAGCGACTTCGTAGCAGCACCATATGGAATACCACAGCAAGTTGCACACTGTACCATAATAACCACTTGACAACGCCATAGCAACTATTCTCCGTGCAACCACTCTTTCAGGGGCAGGTTAAGATAATAAACAAATAATATTGCTTACAATATTATTTGTTTATTATCTTATCCTGCCCCTGAACATGTATTTTGAATGATTTAAAACAATCCATGTTGAACAGCACCTATACAATTAATAAATGTACAGAAAATAAAATAAAAAGAGAGAATACATATTTACGTTACCATCTATAAGTTCTACTCATCTAAAGGCTTTACATTTTTTTACTTTAATAATTCATATTCATAAAGACGTGAACGGCAAAATGCACTGACACATCTATGTAATCAGTGCATGAAAAATTCCTCGACTTATTATTGGACGTTACGTGCTGCCGCACATCAGATCTTCAAATCACATGGATTATATTACCTTGTAGTTCAGAGCCCGTGCGCGTAGTAACGTATCTGCTGTAGTAAATCCCTATCGCTTTAAGGGACAGTGAGGAGTAAGCTGCTTTTCATTCACAGAGCATCCATGCTTAAGCTTGACGGTATCATGGCCACCTTACAAATGTCCCCTGTTTTAATATGTTTTCTTTATTCTGCATTACTCTTTGGTACAATACTATGCGATAACGAGACGGAGGAAGATGAGCACGCAAAGCACACTTACACGGTGGAAATGTTCAACAATGCAATTCCAACTGCTCCACACTTCGTGATGTTCTTCGCTCCTTGGTAAAGTTGCAGTGATCTTTAACTTTGCTAGCGGTAGCCGGCTACCCGGCTTAGAGTTTCCAGCAACTAGGATCTGCTGGTTTAGTTGCGGCTCGGCTATCTATCTAACGCTAACATTAGTGTAAAGTTACATGTTGTTTAATGTTTTTGCCTGGAACGAATATGCCAGGCTATCATGTGTGTCACTACTCTTTGTTTGCGGTTGTTTATGCAGTGAGAAAAAGTGCTTTATAGTTGGCTAGCTAGCTAACCTAAATTAGCGTAGCTTACTTAACGAAGCTAATGTAGGCTACATTGATAAAAGCTAAAATAACTAGATAACTGTGCTTTGTTTAATAAGTTTAAAAGTTACAGCCTGTTTATGACTTGAGACTTTTTTGATTTAGACTCGGAAGAAAATAAAATACTTGAGTCTCCATGTTGGCTAGAACTCAAATCTGCGGTTTTAACGTTAGCGGATTAGCAAACGTTCGAAGCTGGCTAGCCAGGGGTGGTCCACAGTTCATTCAGCATGTTCAGCTTACGTGGCAAGCAGCTACATCAAGTGAAGGCAGCCTGAGACACTTGTAATTATGCCTGAATAAACACATGCTATAACTATTTTTTTATATTATGTATCAGAGCGCAATAGCCTAGTGGTGACATAGCTAGCGTTGCTGTAGGCCAATAAGTTAACTAACAACTCTAAGTTTGCATCATGAGACAGTTATGAGCTCTCTTAGTAAGCCATTTTAATACGTGCTTTCGTGAACCTTATGTTTCTAAAATTCTGTGCCGCAGAGATGTTTTGACGATGTGTCTTGTACAGGTGTGGTCATTGCCAAAGGCTGCAGGGAACGTGGAACGAGCTAGCAGATAAATACAACAGTATGGAGTCTCCCCCTGCTTATGTTGTCAAAGTAGATTGCACTAAGGACACAAAGTTTTGCTCCAGCGACCATGGAATCCGCGGATATCCCACGTAAGCATTTACGTTTGAATGCGGAGAACTTTTTATTTAAAACCCTTTAAATGAAAATAGCAAGAAGAACAGTTGTGTCAACAGGCAGTCAAAAGTGGGCATAAGATCAGTCAGTCGAATGTCATGTGTTAGTAGTGGACGTCCAAAGTCCCCACTCTTTATTATTTCTTGAGTGATGTTTAACGCCATTTTATTGCATCAGCATTCATCACACAGTTGTGCTACAGTCGTTGTCTTGTATTTTATCATTGCATTATATTACATGTTTATGTACGCTAGCAGTTTTGGTTATAGGTAAAATGAAGGGGTACTTCTGTGACAGTTGTTCATTTTTTTATATTAATATCTGTCATGTATCTAACTCGCTGTAATTTATGCCATGTTTCATTGGCACCATGTTGAGATTTGTGGCTTTAATAAGATGTTTATGTTTGACAGCAAGTGATTGAGTTATCTATACTACTGCTACTACTACTTCTACTACTATGTAAAAAAAATATATAACTACTATTGGTTTTAAGTATTTGTCAAATCTGCATTCTCCACACTTTGTGCCTCACTGGGGAATTGGGCAGGGGTGCCAGGTTGCACGACCTGTGTTACGTAAGTTGCTTGGCCTTATGTTGCATGCCTGTAAGCTCTGTAATTCTCATGTTTGTGTGTGCATGGAATTTGGTTCTTTGCAGTCTGAAGCTTTTTAAACCTGATCAGGAAGCAGTGAAATATCAGGGTCCAAGGGACCTGCAATCTCTAGAGACCTGGATGCTCAAAACTTTGCAGGAAGAGCCTGAGGTAAGACAAAGAACTATTTACGTCTCCAGCCTTGCCTTTATTAGCCCATGGTATAGTAAAGGCTTTCCTAATACACAGAGATACAGAAATAACCGGTAAGTAGTGTTAAAAAGACAAACAAAAAAGAACCTTTGATGATTGCATCTGTTCTAGCTTTGTGTTCTAGTGATATATTAGGTTATTGTTCCCTTAACACCTTTTTAAAAAACAGTATTAACATGTTGCCTGCAGCATTAGTGGTCATTAGCCAGTAACTGATATAATGTTTTGGAAACAAATTCCAGCACTTTAAGAAATGCATGAAAAAGTAGTATAGTAGTAGCCTGTATTGCAGCAGTTGCTTTGAAATCTACAAAGGCAAAATGAACATTGTGAAAATAATAAAACTGATTGGTTTTGCATGTCTTTGACGTCTGTCAGGAACCACAGAGTGAACCGGAACCTCCTAAAGTGCCAGAACCCAAACATGGAATGTATGAGCTTACGGCCTCCAACTTCAAAGCACATATTTCTAAAGGTATCAATTGCAAAACATTGTTTAATCACTTCTTTAAGCATGTCCAGCCAAAGCTGAAAAAAAACCTGTTAAAGTATACATGGTTATATGCTAGTTTTTGTTTTATTTATTAAATGTATAAAAAAAAACAGTGGAGGTTTCAAGATGACATCACTAAAAGCGATAACATCTCTAAAACATTACCATTTCTTATTATTAAATATTTCAAATTTCCTGCTTTGGTTAAGATTGCTATTTTGGTTCTTTCTAGTTTCAGCCCTGACGCCATCTCTTTCAGTTCTTTTGCCAGATATGCACTACCACACACACCTTTGGATAGGTTTTAAAGTGAACTTCTTGGTGATCTAGGCAAATTATGTGCTGGCTTTTTTCATTTACAGATAGGGCTTGATTGCTTTAAATTTTTTTTAAAAAGACTGATGAATATCGTAGTTATCTTAAAGCTGTATTTAATTAATTAAAATCCCTGAATTCAACTTTACTATAGCAACAAATTATGTTTTTGACACTTTTTCTATACATCTTTCCATTTGCAGGATCTCACTTTGTAAAGTTCTTTGCGCCATGGTGTGGCCACTGTAAAGCTATGGCTCCAACATGGGAACAGCTTGCTACCAGCTTTGAACACTCAGATTTGGTCAAGATTGGCAAGGTAGGTGAAGTGTCATGGCATTTCCTGTTCATGTGGTTCATTAGTTGTAAATGTGTGTATGTGCATGTACCTCCACTTCAAATTTGCACCCGTATTTCAACTTCGTTCTTAGCAATATGAACCACAAAATATGTGTATATGAGCATAAACAAAGAAATATTTTATTAAATGAAATGGGTAAAATGAGTCAGATAACACAAAATAACAGCATTGTTGCAAATGTAAAGCTTCAAATTATCTATGTAATATTGTAATTACATTTTGACCCATTGCTTTTGGCAAATTTTCTTTAACCTCAGGGGTTACCAGGGTCTCTCCCAAAGTATTTGCTATTAAATATTCTTTCTAAATAGACAACAAATATTTAAGTGTGGCCATGCAAGCACATTCATCTTTTTTAGAAAGTCTTGATGTGCTTTGTTTTTGTTTAGTTGGTTAGTTGTTTTTTGCTTTACATTTGGGGTCATTGTCTACTTTTTTTAAGACAGCCTGCAAGTCTTTTCAGGTGACTTCTGGCTTTTCTCTTACCCTCCTCCTCATTAGTTTAAAAACATGTTGTTAAGTCTTGTGTGTGCATAATAATGTTTTCTATGAGCAAGCTCATTTGCTTTAATTTATTTCTTGTCATGTGAAATCCTCCCAAAAGCTGATTCTTGTTTATAAGATATTAAAACTTTTATAATTACTTTTAAAAGTACCTTAATATAATGTACCTTTTCCCTAAAAGTAGTTTTTTAGGTTAACATTATCTTTGTTTATGCTCATGAATTCTGTCCTTTTGTTGTCTATATTTATAAGTGCAAAGTCGTAATGAGTAAGTTTGAAGTAGCTAAATGCAGTAACATTAGTGTAAAGTTTATTGTTCATTATTAATGCTGTTAAGCTAAACACTTGGTAAATAATGTTTACTTCTTACAGTTGGACTGCACTCAGCATTATGAAATCTGTTCTGAGAACCAGGTGCGAGGCTACCCTACACTGCTGCTCTTCACTAATGGACAGAAGGTGAGCCCATCTAGATAATCAGCAACGTCTTTTTAGCATCCCTTTCAATATTCTTATACCATTTTCTCATGATGCTTATAGACCATCATACCTTCAAACTTTAAAGCTAAAACCACCAAATGCTCATTAAAGTTACATCACAAATCAAAATGCCCCCATAGCCTGAATAAGCCACTTAAATTTCCAGTGCTTTAACCGCTAACTTTAAAATTGTCACTTGGTCACACGCCCACTACATTTAACCATATTATATGTTTACGCCACTTGTATTTTCTAAATGTCTACATGCGCTCATCTATTGTTTCTCCTAAAATCGTATGGTTAATAGGAGGTTTGTTCTAGTAATCTTTTAGGAAGACTTCTGTGCACAGTTAAACATCTGTGGATGTGTCTGGATGTGTATTTTCTGTTAACACCAAGTCTGATTTTTACACCTCTCAGATACCTCTCACCAAATATTAAACAACCCTGTGTAAATCCTAATTTCAAATAAACTCTAATACTAAATATATTTGTGCTAAAATATTTCCAGCCGTAATTAGTGATACACTGATCCCTAATACCTTATTAAACAGATTGAGTATCAGCTGGATGTGACAGAGCCAGTGTCAACACAATTCCTTGGACACAGTTTATTTAAAAAGGAGGAATGTGATCCTAAAGCATGATGCACATAATGCAAATATAAACTTGCTTGTTGAAGTAGTTTTTGCAATTGTGAAATGCTACATGTCAATAAAATGCTTTACATTGTCAGATAACAAGACAGTGTGCTCAAGACATTTTTTCTTATTCTGTTGTGTTTTAGGTTTATCCAGGTTTATCTGCATGTAACTATTTTAGACAGTTATCAGATAGACTTTGTAGCACTAAAAGATGACTGCATAGCAAATTCTTGTCCACTTGCCTTTAAAAATCCATGTTTTAGAAATTTCTCTTCAGTATTAAATACGTTATATGATGCTACTCCAACAAACATCTACATTATGATTACTTGTGACTTTGTTATTAGTATTTTTTTGTTATTAGTTTTTTTTTTTTTTTTTAATTCATCACTGATTGAAAACTTTAACTTGTTCTGTTGATTTTCAGGTGGACCAGTACAGAGGAAAGCGTGATCTGGAGTCCTTTAAGGAATTTGTGGATAATTACTTAGCAGCTGCTGCTTCCAAAGATAAGGCTACTACAGAAGATACAAAGAGCAATGAAATACCAGAGAGCACAGATCCTTCTAAAAAAGAGGTAGAGATGTGGGAAGCCAGACTCAGTTCTCAGTTCTGTGCTTTGTCTCATTTAGCACACTTGATTTATCTGATTACCTATTTTGTAATTTGATTAATAAAACAAGCTTTAATGATTAGGCATCCCAATGGTTTAAAAAAATATTGCAGTAATTAAAATAGTTAGTGCTGAATCAAAGCACTAAAGACATACAAGTCTGCTACATATGTTGTGGTGCTGGGGTTGAAGCAAGCAGTGTTTCTGTGTAGAAATTATGGATAGTTTGAAATATTGACTGGCTCTGAAGTAGCAATTATGGACAGGCTAGCTATTTCTTTCTGCGAATACAAAAGTGTGTGTCTGTGGGAGAAAGGGAGGGGAAAAAATTATTTAATATATATATATATATATATATATATATATATGTGTGTGTGTGTGTGTGTGTGTCCGTTTTAAACAGATGCTGAATGTGTACTAAAAATATGGGTTCCCAAGGTTTTATATTTTTAAACACAGCCTTTGCAAGTTTAATTCTTTCCATTTTTGTATTGGTGGGGAATGTAAACTAAATCAACAGAATTTCTGTGGTTTGTTACTTAACGTGTAGTGATGTTCAGAAGTAGTAGGCTACATAAAGCAAATATCCATACGACACTGAGGTTATTTAAACTTGCAGCCTTGAATTATTCTAAATTTCCATCTCTTGGTTTCCATTTACAAATCCATTTCTTTTTTACAGACCTTTTTTAAAATACATATTAAAGACTGATTGGGGCAGAAATTGGCAGGTAACTTTTAGCCTAATGCAAATGTTGTTGTTTTTTTCTTTTGTATTTCAGTCTAGCGTTGTAGTCCTTACTGAAAGTAACTTTGATGAAGTTGTTGCCAAAGGTATTTCCTTCATCAAGTTTTATGCTCCATGGTAAGTGCCTCTCTATAAACATATTGTCTACTTAAGTTTTGTAAAAAAACAAAAAATATATTTTAAAAAGAACGCAATGAAGGAAATGACCATTTCTCCCACCGTATGCTCTTTTTTTCCCGATTTGGGACCAGTACTTAATCGGTTTCCCTTCAGAAAAGTTACTGCAGTGGTCATACTAGACAATAGATTACCTTTTCATTTATATTTTTAATTATAAATGTTTAATTCAATTATGTATGTATGTATGCATGTTAGCATGTATGCATGTATGTATGCATGTATGTATGCATGTATGTATGCATGTATGTATGCATGTATGTATGTATGCATGTATGTATGTATGTATGTATGTATGTATGTATGTATTCATTCATCCATTTATTGGTCTTGTCTTATATTTGTCTGAACATCTAATCTTTTCCATTTGCATTAACATTAAGACTTTTGATGGCATTGTTACAAAAGCCTGATATATGTACTTGTGAAACAAACACATGCACACACAAGTCTGAAGTACTTTCTGGCGAAAGGAACTGTCTGTCTCCAAAGAAAAATCATCCCTATAATTCTGATGCTATTGTGTGAAGGTGTGGCCACTGCAAGAACCTGGCCCCTACGTGGGAGGACCTGTCTAAGAAGGAGTTTCCTGGCTTGACTGATGTAAAGATTGCTAAAGTGGACTGCACAGTTGAGAGGACGCTGTGCAACAGATTCTCAGTGAGTCACTCATCATCGTTTCTGTTTAACATATAAAAACAAAAAAAATTGTGTTATTTTTAAAAAAACAAAACATATTTGGTCAATGACCAAAAAATTCCCTTAGTTACTGCTAACGGATTAAGTTGCATATCAGACTACATTCCTAATGGACCTCAGCACTAACATTAATATTTTTTTATTCTAGATTTAATCATTTAATAATTATTTTAAACGGTCTGTTGTACATTTTGTTCCCTGTCCACTTTATTTATGTGGGGAAATTATACATTGCAGTAACCAGCTAGGGAGACCCTGCAGGTCTCTTTTAAATTGGAAGAAAGGAAAAAAATGCTTCTAAACACAACTACAGATTTATTGTGGTTTCTTCTTTAAGAAATTTCAGTAAAATGTAACTTTTCCCCTTTGGGCGGTGATGAATTGGTGCTTCCTTAGTTCAACACTTAAAGAGTTATGGATATTTTGCCACTGTAGGTACATGGATACCCAACGCTGCTGATGTTCCGGGCAGGCAAGCAAGGGGAGGAGCATAACGGAGGGCGGGACTTGGAAAGTCTGCACAACTTCATCATGAGGCATGCCAGAGATGAGCTGTAGCTCTGCCCTCATTACCCATTATCTTTTGCTCTGACATCTGATTTTGTTCCTTGTTTTTTCCCTTGCATCACAAAAATATCTCCATCACTGAAAACCATGCGCTCGATCACTGCTTTCCACATTTGCCCTTGTACACATTTGCCGTAAGTCTTGTAAAGGAATGCACTCACTATGACTTATCCATAAACAAAGTGTGAATGTATTGATTACAGTCAAGTCCTTGTTAATTTGTGGACCAATGAAAGGAAGTGGTACAAATTCCAATACTATATTTTCCAGGTTTTTCAATTGTCAAAACTAGATTATGTATGCTTTATAGTCTTCCTTTCTGACCATCTTATAAACACCAAAATAGAGATTATTGCATCATGTAATAAGAGTCAAAGACAATAACAAGATTTTTTTACTGGCAAGCGGTTTGACCTTTGTTTACTGTGTCCGGAAAGACAACCTAGTTTATTTTTTACTGTAAAAAGAGAATCATGTGACTTGGCTCTCAGGGAGAACATTTTTTTTAATACAAAGTAAAAAGCATATGTTCCTCCTTTCTGCCTTTTCTCTTCTTCTCTTAACACCCTCTTTTATTGTACCCTCATTTCAAAGCATGCAAGTTTAAATTTACAAACTGCACTTTCTTTGTGTGTGTGTGTGCGCCTGTGTGTTGTTCTAGGCACAGAAAATAGTTTTTTAGTTTGATTTTTATTTAGTCATCATAGGTTTTCAGTTCTAGTCCTGGGCACCTATTGCAAAACAAATGCAGGGGGATTGGGTTGCTCTTGAGAACCACTCATTGGATCATACTAAATAATAGGGAATTTTGACATTACAATGTTTATAATAGGTTGTTGCTATGTAATTTGGGTAATTAGCAACCTGATATTAGTACTGCAATAGCACTACAAGCTTCTTATGATTGTTTTTAAGGAACACAGCTGGTAGTTTTGTATACTTGCAGATTTTCCTTCTGTACATGCTTACATGATCCTAAGGGGTCAAGGTACACATACTCTCATCTTCATTCTCCTGATTATTTTCTTTCGTTTGGAAAGAGAATGAAGAGTAACAAACATTCAAAGGAAAGCAGCATTTTCAACAAATTGTTTATGGGAGGCACATGGTCACGGCAGGCCGCAGTAAAAAAGAGAGCAGTATTCCTTTGTTTTTTTCTTGTTTTTTTTTGTTACAGACTGCCTGTGAATTTTGTACAAAACAAAGAAACAATTGGAAGTTGTAATACAAATTTCATAATAAAATGTTTTTTTCCATAAGTAGCTTTCGCAACTATTACTTAACTGTCCTTTAAAATTGAGAGATGTTTCTGAAAAGGTGCAATAAATAACCTAGAAAATATACAAGTATTTACATACAGAATTCTAGACATGAAAAATATGTAAACAGCAGTCTACTAGAGGTATATGACTGTGTGGCTGGTTGCAAAAAAAAAACCCTAAATCTGCAGCGTGGTAGTAGCGAATATGTTTGTACCGCTGAACAATGCTCGCAGTCAAAGCGTTACTGCGTATGAAACACTTGACAACCAGAAGTCACAAACAGTAAATATTGACATGAGATGACTGGAAAACCAGGGACTCATTTGAGGAAAAATGGCTTTTGGAAGGAGCTCTGCTGAAGAGGGATGAAATTAACTGTAACTGCTCGCTACATTTGTGGTGACTTTTAGCTGGAAGCTGGCCAAAAGCAGGTGTTGCATACAAAATGATAGATGTGTGGTATTGCGAATGAGGCTAGCAAAGAATAAACAGTTCTGTCTTCGAAGACTGAGAACAATATTTCTGTTGTTTTGGTTCCTTTGATGACTGACCACTTTCTCTGGCTGACTACAGCAGACCACGGGTAGTGTAGAGCAAATATTGAGAGAATAAAAATAAGTTGTTTTATTAAGACCTAAAAAGAGTTCAACCAAGTTCAGCTGTTGTATTTTTGGATGTGTGAGCAACTGTATAAAACATACAAAACAGGGAAAATAAAAATATATCTAGGTTCTCTGTGCTAATATGTGGCTGTATCAGGATATGATTAGGTTTTGACAGTCTCAAATGTTAAAATCAAGCTTTGGTTAGTCAAATACAGAATAAATACTTATATCAAATATAGAATAAAAATTGGCTAGTATGTTGCAGTGACTGTTTAGGCACTGGCTCTGTATTTGGATGTCACTGTACATATTTTCCAGACTTAGCAGGATAAAGAACTGGTACATGAGAACTGACTGTGTGTGAACAGGAAAAAGAGGGGGTTGGGAGCAGCACATTCCTTACACAGTCCTCATTAATCCCACATCCAGTACAGCCAGGGTGAGGAGAGGGATGTGCGCCTTTAATACACACTATCATTTCGGCATTCAAACCTCAGGCATATTGTTTTCTTGTGCACACAAACAGAAGATATATCCTTTAATTACCCTCTCTCTCTCTCTCTCTCTCTCTCTCTCTCTCTCTCTCTCTCTCTCTCTCTCTCTCTCTCTCTCTCTCTCTCTCTCTCTCTCTCTCACACACACATAAACACACACTGAGCTGCAGCCGCTGGGCAGGGGGGGAGGAGGGTTAAGCTAGCATCATGTCCTCAGGGTCAGTGGCAGCCGCAGGCACGCACCACCATGTTCTTGTACTTTTTTAAAATGACATTGGAGTTGTCATCAAAGTAGAGTACAGAAATGGCATGCAACTTGGTGGGGGCACAGCACGGCTTTGGGACGTTTTCAGGATTCATCAGGTGGACCTGGAGACAAGAGGAACACAAACGTTCATTTGAGTTTAAACATCCGTTTACTTCATAGCACTTCATGTTCAACTATATTCTAAAAGTCCACATTTATGTCCATAGGCAAACTACCATAAATTTAGAATTTAGAACCATTTGGCTTGCACGCCCAGAGTAGTAGGCAGCAGTGCTGGTCTATGCTGGGTTTTTTTCTAGCAAGGGAGTGAAGAAAAAATAGTAATTTTGCTGAAAATGTATAAATACTTTGTATGCACAAGCCAAAGAGTATGAATGAAACAGTGGCATGGTTGCTTGAACCTATTGACTATATTGATTTTCTTCAAACTTTATAATCCATTCTTTAGGGTAATACTCACCAGTGTCTGTACAATAGCATGATTGGTAGCGTTCATGTGAGCGTTCAGTGGGAACGAGCATTCACCATCACAGTAGTTGGCTGCATAGCCTTCAGGTGCAATGATCCAGTCCTGGCAGCAGACGGGTAGGTTAAAGGTAAAATAATCTAAAACAACACTTGAAACCTAAAGTGAACTATGTCATGTGGAAGTCTGTTGCTGTTTTCAGGGTATGGTCAGACTATGCTAATTTGGCTCTGGTTAAATTGCATGGTACTGCATGTGTTCAAGTTAGTTGTCTGTGCTCATATTTAATGTCGTTGTAAATGTGTGTACATATATACTCACCTGCCAGCCCAGCTCTCTGAAGCTAACATACAGCTCATGTTTTCTGCATGCCATCTTCTGATCACTGCTGTTATAATCTGTAAGTGAAAGAACAGAGAGGAGTGAAGTCCTTTATTTACTCCCACACCATTGTACATTCTCTTAGCCACAGAAAAAAGAACCCGTCTTGAGTTTCAAAGCTGGATGCAGTTCAATTCCATAAATTCAAGTCATATTAATTTCTTATTCAAATAATCACTTAAATGCTAAGTACAATAAACCAGTGTTTTTCATTAAATGCCCACAACCTAGGTTGTCATGCCATACCTTTGCTGGGAGTCTATACAAAGTTGTTTCCTCATTCACACTGTTCCTATGTATTCACACATTTCAGTAATATAAAGTTGGCTACTAAGATTAGAATGTTGGTGTTTGTCTGTTAATGTCGTCTCAGTGTACCTTGGCCTTTTTAGTATGTTTTTCACCTGGAATAGAACAGATCACTTTTATATTTTCAACTATGAAGACATAAAAGAAAGTCAAGTATAAGTCGACAGAGTGTTGGTTTCACTGCTCCAAATAGACATCTATCAACTTGTGCAGTAATTATTTTTTTCCTCTGTTGAAGGCAGTGTTTCAATGATCTCCCTACTGCTGCACTTTCAGGCCTGATGATGAGCGTGTGAGAGCAGCATGACCAACAGGTAGCTATGAGTGTTTAGAGGCTAAGGTCATCTCTGGCTCTGCCTTCAGTTCTGAGCTAACCTTTGACTCCCACTTTCCAATGACAGTCACGTTACATTTTTGTGATTTTTGAGTAAAAGTATATGGGCAAGACACAAACATAAAAATTTGTTACATTAGGCCAAAGAGAAAAACTTAATTATCTTGTAAACACGCCTAGTTGCAACCCACAGGTTTTGGAGTATAATAAGATATCCCTGTTTAAAATGGTGATGTCTGATTCATGAACTTGAGTCTTTCTTTGGAAATGGTTCTTTTCAATTAATTAAAAAAAAAAAAAATCACACCAATTCAATGTTTATGTTTGTGTTATATGTAATGAATAGTTCGAACAATCTTCAGACAACCCTCTTATATATTCTCTCTCTGGGCTGCGGTGTGTTATTTCCTCTGTTTGTGCTAGGTATGCTTAAGCACAAGGGCCTTACTAAAATAAAAAACATAGATAGGTGACCAGCTAAACCAGCACCAGACAAGCACCCAAAGCATATGCTGGTTTGGTGCTGGTTTAGCTGGTCACCCAATCCCATCACACAGGGCTGTCCAACCGGGCCCCAGGGTCTAATGCAGCTGGTGGTTTTAGGGTGTGTTATAATTGCCCTGATAGCCAGGTACATTGCAGTTTTTTCTTAGTACTGCAAAATCAAAGTGTGATACCACAGTCTTTGACTGTGGTAACAAAGATCGTTTTGTCTCTGACTAGACCTGCATCACAATTACTGAACATTTAGTCAAGACTATAGCCATAAAGCACAAACTAAACAATAAGAACCAGTGATTTTGGTAAAACCAAAAATGTTTACAAAACTGAATTTTATGTGCTAAAACGTATATCTCTGACTAGCGTAAACACGCACTTATGGCACTTATGTGCCATAAGTTACCAAATTTACACAACAGAACACCTGAAAGATGCTTGGGTGAACTGTATGATCCAATCTGTCCCTATCTGAAAACCTCACCTTCACTATTCAGGATGATACAAAAACATAACAACATAAAACCAAATGTAAAATATTCACATTTTCATATTTACCTTTTTGGTTTTATTAACTACTTATTTTATTTTTTTGATATAAGTTTAGTTTATAGACAGTTACAAAATCATATTTGTGTAAACTGTGCATGTTTTTTTAGCTAAAAATCTGCAGCCACACTGGACCATCTTTCTAGTCCAGTTACAATAAATATAAAATTTAGAGCAAGTAAAGTAGTTTTGTATGGTAGTCTCGATCGGCAAATCGTCACTACAATTAATGACTAAAATGATTTTGTTACAAGGAAGAGCAGCCGAAAGCTTCTTGGCAATCTAAACCTACCTACCTCTCATCCCTCAGTTTGGCTTCTTTGGCTTTTTTCTCTGTCTGAATGAGTAAATAACTTGTCTCTGAAATCCATTTTGGTAGTAGTTACACTAATGCTACATTAGTTTTATTTATTAGCACATAACCTAATTGTTTTTTGGCATTTTTGCACAACACACATTTTTTTCTGACAGCAATGATATATAGAGAGGAAAAAACAGCACATTTCTGACTAATAAAAGAAAGGGCGTGAAGGAGAAAGGACAGAGTAAGAGAATGAGAGGGCACTCCATATAATATCAGCTTTGACCAGATGCAATCACTTCCTGTTATTTTATGTCTCTGCCCAGAAAGGAGCATTCTGGCCTTAGAGTATGAAAAGCTGACCAGAGCAATACCACAGTGTACTTATGCTCGGTGCAGCTGTGCAGTGTCAAGCACACTGTTTGAAGTCTAAGGGGGAAAGAACAGGCTCATTCACCACCTCCTTCCATGTGGCCAGGCATTATGGATAATATATTCAGTCAACTGTTTGACGGGGAACTCCTGAAATCTTGTTAGGTTTAGCACTGGAATTGAGAACAATTTTGGCATGCTTGACATTATTCAGGAATTGTTGAGAAATGTGTACTATTAGATTAGATCAGATCTTGTTGAGAATGACTTGCTACGGGACTGCTAGATTCCACACTTGGGTAGGCAGGCATATTTTCATGCACAAATATACACTCAATGGAAAAAAGTTTGTGGACACCTGACCATCACACCTATATGAGCCTGTTGGACATCATATGTCAAAACCCTGGACAATAATATGAAATAATGTGGTATGGACATACAGTTCTGGCTCTGAAGTTGTTTACAGAGTAAATTTAGAACTTGTAGTGAGTGATGCAACAATAGCTAAGCACATTTTCTGTGCTGTATACTTCAACACTTGGCAACCCCACTGTGTGCATTAGTCTAACGCTTAATGGCTAAATGTTGTTACTCTTACTTGCTTCCACTACACAATGATGGCTTTTACAGTTGACCAGTGCAGATCTAGCAGAGCAGAGGTTTCCTGAACCAACGTGCAGCTAAGGCAGTGCCATGTGCCTTGTGGCTAAGACAATACCATGTTTAAAGTTACAGTTTGCTTTAGTACCCATTCTGTTGCCAGTGTTTGTCTATGAAGATGGTCTGTTACTTAACTTTACACACCTGTTAACAGTGTATGTGGTTAGAACAACTGAACACGATAATTTGGGGGGTTTTCACATCAGTTACTTATGAGGTTTATTTGTTGTTGATGCTATAAACTGTTATAGAGCAAATGCCTTACCCTTCTCCTGGAGCTGTAGTTTGCATGTCTAATTTACCACAGCTAAATCTGCTAGTCAAGATTTTCACTAGCATCTGCATACTAGTGTATGGCGTTAGATATTTGGGTTAAAGCTTATCTCTTTTGTTGGGAAGCATTACAGAAGCAGAGATGGCCACTCCTGGCTTAAATCTTCTGCAAGCCTAAACACGCTACAAGTCCTGGCAAACTCTGCCTTTAGCAGTGTAGGTGTAAGCAGTGCTTATTGTTCTAAGGGCATGCCAGGGCCCTATATATTGGGCTATAGCATATATCATCGCTGTCCATTGAAAAACACACATGTCCATTTTTGTCAATTTTCATTTTTCTACTTCATTAGAACACAACAGCTACATTTGACATTGTGTGCAATTTACATGATAAATGGACCAATAGAAATGCTTCAAAATCACTTGGAAAAAACCTGGTTCCATTGACTTCCATTGACTGTTATTGGCCTCTCCTGGAAAGTTCCTATTTTGGAGATACTTATTTTTCATTGGACAGCGACGATATGCTATATATATTTTTTCATTTGCCACAGGCCTTTTACAATGCCAAATTCTAAAAAAAAATTATAGATTATGAAACATAGTCTCAACTACCCCACCTCAAACTTGATTTAAAAAAAATATAGTGTGCTCCTCATCTCTTCAATTCTGTTTTTTCTTTCCTTCAAAAGCAGTTTACTTGTGAATGTAACATACCAAAAATAAATTTGGTAATGTACTGATAATGTTAACATTCCAATGTATAACCATAGGAACCACACAATATTGCAGTTGCATCTGTCCAACCCTAAAGTTATCTGTCTGCAGAGCCTTAGATTTACGCCAGCATTTTCAGGCCATTCAGTGCATGTGCAGTAGGACAGCGAGACTGTGCCATGTAAACATATGTAGACAGAGACTGTTAGGGCGGGTTGTATGTGCTGCTGTGTAAGTTATTATCCAGCAAGGTTTTTTATTTATTTTGTGTTCATAATTATATTAGATAATTAAGGAATATTCAGTTTACACATAACTTGCACATATAATGTGAGAGTATAAGTAAATTCTACATATTAGTAAAGCCAGCCATTAACTTTGAGATTAAATTAAAGGTTAACTGAACAACATGTTTACATAAGACACACAGTTTACACAGACAGATAAGTGTAATATCACAGCAAAAACATACAATGCTGTCGTAGCATTGGCTACTTTTTTACAACGCTGCTATATCGCTGTCAAAAGGAGGTGTTTATTTATGTTGTCTGAACTAGGTTGTTACAATGTCACTATTAAGTAACGTTGTTTTACTGTGTTATTATTTTAAAAAACTCGCACCTCTGCTCAGCATGATGACTAAGCAGCTCATTTTTTTTACAAACCCTCTAAAAGCAATCTCTAAAAGCAGCTCAAGCTCAGCTACAAACTGGACTACTATATATATTATAGCCTATGAGGAGTTGCAGAGGTAATTTCTTGAAAATGCTTTCTCTGTTTCACTGTGTGTTTGTTCTTTTGGGAGAAAAGATATATAATATTAAATAAAGCACAAAAAAGGATTATTTGTTTTGTGCTTTATATACCGTGGAGCTGGATCTCCAAAAGCAGCTCAAACTCAGTTCAGGTCACAGCTGTGAGTGAAATAGGTGGTTTAGGTGGAAAAACTCCATGGTCTCCTTTTGCATTTCCCAAGTAGTAGTGCTGCATGTGTCACAGTTTTTCATATTGCGAGAGTTTCTTCTAGATATCCAGCAGCGCCCGAAGTGTGTAGTTTCCTTGCAAATAAATTGTGTCAAAATTTTGTTGCGTTGTTGCTTTACAACCTTTAGTCGCGCCTCAGTCTTGTAATGCTAGAATATTAACCTTAATGTAAATGGAAATATGTTCGCCCCATTATCAAACACACTTCTACGCCCTTGGTATAACTACACAGACCGAAACAATCTGACTTATTCATGAAACTTTCTCCTTTCCATAACTTGATCAGTCTTCAAGACCTTTTATTGCTGATGCTTTGACCACTTTCATTGTTAATATTAGGTTCTTGTTGTGCTCATGATGGTGCACTTAAAAATACAGTGTAGATAATATAATCTAGTGTCATCTGTATAGCTGTTATTTATTGAAAAGGACCTGGCATTAGGCTTATAACTAGGTCTGTCACAGTTAATGGACAGTTGTTTATTTGACATATTATTGCCCAATCAGTTTGTTTTTGACTATCAGTTTGACATAACCTCAATTAAGCAGACTGCATTCAGTTTCCACAGTTGTTATATTTCAGTCATATTATGCTGCAACAAACAAAATCAGAAATGGTTGTATTGAGTTGAGGCAAATGAAAGTAAAGAAAAGAAAGCAGCAAATGTGTTTGTATTCTAGCTGAATTAATGTGCCCCTTGGCCAGGTAGGGGTTGGACAATAATATCACAATGCTTCAGTATTTTCACAATATATGATACACTTCAAGCTGGAACAGACAATATAGAACAAGTAGTGTCACATATAAAAGAATAAAGAATATACTAATAATATAATATAGCATAGCAGGTGTTATTACATTTGTTATACCATACCCCTGTTATGTTGTGTTATTTAAAAGGGGTAAATACAATAACTGGGCAAGGAACAACAGGAGGAAGTGAATTTTGTTTAGTGATATGTTATATTGCTTACAGTAATTGCTGTTGCTTTGATTTCATCTTATAACTAATCTTATCGCTTGTACACTGTCCTTTAGAATGCTGCAAAAAGTGGTCCCTTGTGTTTGCGCACTTATGTTGATGTCAAGAATGTTATCTATAAATATTAATCAAACTATATTTTAATCGATTTGTTAAGTATGACTCAATAACAATATCATATTAAACTGTCTTTGAATTTGTAACATAGCAGAAGGTTATGAACATTTTCCAAGGTGGAACATCTTGTCTGGGGCAGTTGTGGGTTTAAGCAGCGCTTAATTTGTAAAACATCAGGTAATGGAACACTTAAGGTGGGGTGATCCAGCAAGTGGCAGTAATGGAAAAGGTCCTGGAACGCATAGGCACAACAGTGTTTCAAGTGTCCATCTAACATAGTAGAATTCTATGCAATAAAATAATCTTAGCTTTAATGAATGCAGTAAGGAGCTGCAACCATAAAATCTCAGAGATGCCACTGGACGAATAGCTTTTGGTTTTCTACAAAAAAAGACATTAAAGAGGTGGTGGATCGAGTTCTGGAACACAGGTACCTGAAATATGAGAGGTGCCGGATCTTGTTCCGGCAAGATCCAGCACAAATTAAGCACTGGGTTTAAGGTTAGGGAAGGTTGCCGGTTTGAACCCCTGGGCCAACAGCAAGCAACTGAAGTGCCCTTGAGCAAGGCACCTAACCCCCAACTGATTCCTGTGCGACATGGATAGGACTGCCCACCTCTCCGGGCAAGTGTGCTCACTGCCCCCTAGTGTGTGTGTTCACTAATGTGTGTATATGTGGGTGTTCTACTACAGGAATGGGTTAGATGTGGAGGTTGAATTCCACTGTGTGCAAATAGTGGCTAATTCTAAACACACCTGATCCAGCTAATGAAGGGTTCGATAACCAGTTGATGAGCTGGATTGAGTTGAGTCAAAGAATAGTTAAAACTGTGCAATGCTGTGGGTCACCAGGGGTAGCATTAAGAAACACTGGTTTAGACCAAAAAGATTCCAAAAACATAGGAATATTGCCTCAGCTCCTACTCTGATAGATGCTGGGTGTGCTAAGGAATTCCATTGTGGTTCTTTTAAAGTAGATATTAACATGATTCATTTTATCCTGCTACTGAAGTTTTGTTGTTGTTTTTTTCTAGCATACTTTTACACATTCCTGAGCCATTAATACAGGTACACTACTTGACCAAGTGATGTACTCCTCTCCCCACATCCAGCTTGCCAATGGTAAATATTTGTTTAGATAAATCTGCCTGTAAGAATGGCCCCTCTCAACATGACCCAAGCCCTCACCCCCTCCAGCCCTGATCCTTTGCACTTGCACTTATTTCACACCAAATCCCCCGCTAATTGCAATTTAGACACGAGTTGGTGGTCTTAGGCCCTCTTCTTCCTTTGAAATCATAGGCTGAGACTGGCATTCCACCTAAATAATCACATACACACACACACACATACACACACACACAAATAAACACCTATCCAAAGCCCTATAATGGAAAACATTCCACATACACATACTGTGGTAATGTGTAGTCTACAACTGCAGGCTTATATTCCACAGGGAGAAACGTATAATAACACACATGCACACACATTTTGTTTAACTACCTCTTTACTTTTTACTGCTGCCAATATTTACAGTCAAGGAGCTCTTTAGGAGAAATAAAGCAGATATTTAGTGTGCTGTTTCATTGAGTGTAAAGGCCAGATTTGTGGTAGCTCATAAAGCACCTCTCCCATTCCTGCCCATAAAAATTTAATGCCACACAGCTACTGCTGAGAGCTGGGTCAACCGGGCCCCCTGTAGGTCCCTATATAGTCTGTATGTACCCCTCCCTACTGCACCACTATCCTGAGAAAGCAATCTTACTACTCCCAGTATGCCAAAACTTCAGTGAGCTTTTAAACACACTGATAAAAAACACTTATCTTTATTACTTGCTTAAATGTTAGGCCTGGTTAGTGGCTCTGAATCACAATGCGGGAAGAAAAATATTAAAAACACCTGCTTGATTACCAGCAACTTCGATATGCTTCCTAATAATTGGTAAGACAAAAAAACATGAGCTGTAAACTGACTGCTTTAGCATCTGTTTGTTGGCTTCTTTAATAAATAAATTTTGAATTAACAGGTTTTCTGTTTTTTTGCAGAAGATAGAGATTAGATTGAAATATTACTTAAAGGGTTAAGTTACTCAAGCGGTTCACAAGACAGGCAATTATACAGTTACATTGTCAACCACAGGGCAGATGTCACGTCAGACACATGCATGAGACGAGTGACACATACTGGCTTCGCGGGAACAGCTAAAGAGCAGGAACAAAAGCCCTGGAGCTCTCTCTCTCTCTTTCTCTCTCTCCCAGCTCCCATGAAGACTTGAAAGAGAATGTTACTGTCGTCTGTGTCCATGTGAAGTTTATCTTTCTTCCTGTCTTTCATCACTGCCGTTATTAAGCCCTTCTCTCTGGAGCACGCCGATGTTTAATTACGCCAACGGTAAACAAAAGGAAGGCTGGGGGTAGCGGGGGCCGAGGGGCCAGGGGGCGGCCCAGATGAAACCTTGCAGCTGGACAGTGGCGTGTTATTATAATTCTTTAAGCGATACTGTTAGCACTGTCAGGCGCTTTAGCACAGCAGCTAATGACGGTCCTGGGGTAATTACAGGTCTAGCTAAGGAACGCCTCTCTGAGCAAGGCTAGATGGTCGTTAACTTCTCCAGCCTAGTTCCCGCTGCAACACAAACTAGCAATTATCCTTAAAGGTGTTTGGTGCTGTTTTTTGGGCGTTTTTTAGCATATACAAAGCTTGCAAGGCAGTCAAAGCATGAACTGCATGCTAAATAATCGCTCTGTTCAGGGTTGAACTGGGAGCAGATCCCAACAGAAATCCATCAGCGATGATTCTAAAAGAACAGTCGGGAACATTCCAGAAAACATTCCAGAAAAAACTAAAGCCTATTGTCTTCTTGTGTATCTTAATATGGGGAAGATGCACAACTCACAGGCTGTCACTGTATGCTTTGAGAAGTGTGATGTGGTATTGAAACCATATGCCAGCTAAACAGAGTCACAGAGGGACTGCTATCGCATGGGCCTCACAACTTCCTGCTCTGAATCTAAATATTTACATTCTAGTCATCCCAAGTAGAGCAGGCGAAAAAGACTGATTTTGGGTTATATAAAGTCCAGTCCCCCAGGACAAATTAAGCTGATTTTCCTTATTACCCACAATGTGTAGCGTGCAAAGTTTAGAAATTTTACCACTACTGTATGAGCTGAGAAGACTGACATTATAGAACTGCAGTCAACTGACCAACCAAAGCTTCTGTAAACAGAAGTCAGCCTAAATAAAAAAATAAAAACACACACATATATATTTATATATATATAAGACATGGTTTTACTTCAAAATATTAGTTAAAGAAGTTTGAAAGTCTTGAAAAGTCAAATTAAAAGGGGATCTGCTTAATATCTGAGTAGTTTCTCCAAGAGCCCAGTAATCTCATGTTAGTAATCAGTTTTAGTAGAGATCTGCTAGAGATTTAGTAGAGATAAAAAAGTGAAAGATTTTTCAAGACGCTAACAATCATCTCTATTTGCATTTAAACTCACATCTCTTCTTTGTCTCTCCAGTATCTCATATCTCATTTCTTTCTAATTCTGTTTGTTCTCTTTAGGATTTTTTGGAGGATCATCATTAAGTGCCCTGAGCCATCAAAGGGCAACATCTGGTTTCTAGTCATACCAGAATAAATGCTTTACAAGACAGCTTAGAAATTACCATAAAATATGCTGTCCCTCTTAGCTGAGAACTACAGAAACGTCCCTTAAACTGTAATGCTGGCAGAGCACACAAGTGTGTGTTGCAAAATGCATGTTTACAGATTTAACCTTCAGACCCAATACAGTTTGCTCCCAAATGCTAAATTAGCACCGGATCAAGAGGGTATTAGTGCTAAGCCATCTGGCCCTTCCCAAGCCCAACTCCCACAAAACACAAAGACCACCTCAAAGCTGTGATGTAATGAGAAACAGCGATTCTGGATTTAGACCTTCTCAACCTCTTTCCCACCATAAGTTGTCCAAACTAGCTCAGTACTGAGAGGCAATTGTGTAACATGCACACAATTCATTGAGTAATCCTGCTATTATACCAGGACAGTATGTCAGGATTACCTTCCCTAAAAAAATCACGTTCTCGGGCCAGTGGAGGGAATTATCATGAAAATGTTATTTTAGTAGGCAATTTCAGTACGCAAGTTTTAGTATCCACACAATCTTACCAACGTCCTGTGACACAAGATGTCAGACCACCATCGTAAAGCCCTGTTTACTGACAGATTTAGATACTTTTTGTGACACTGTTCTCAGAATGTACTGAGACTGTGTCAAGCTGTAGCTTGGAGAAGGAGGAATTTAATGATTTTTTTTTTACCTCAGAAGTAGCGCTAACTTATGTAGCGGCAGTTCACTAGCCGTAGCTACATATACACAGTCGACGTACTGCTTTTTACCATTTTTTTCCTCCACTTTGAATTCATCCTCAGCACCAGGTGAATCATGGGATAGCGCAGTGTGCTGCGGTCGCATACATAAAATGGCTGCCGATTCAGTAGGTCATCTGGGTACTAGCGGCAGACCCAGTAATTATATTGACTGTCTGGGACGATGTTGTGATGTAAATACAGTGAGTTGTTCGATTAAAACCCACCAACCTTCTTTTTTATTTGACTATGATGATCCACCATACACCACACAAGTGTACACATTGTTGACGTGTGAGGACATGGTTAAGTTTGCTAACCATGTTGTTTTATTGCCAAAAATAGGAAAAGTGGTCTGAAAATGTTTTTTAAGACAGTAGTAATAACCACAACCAACCTGTATGCCCGGGGCCCTTTGGTGCCTCCTGAGGATGATTGGAGCGATTGCGGCTCTGCTGTCTGCGTTTTCCTGTGGACCGGGCCACACGAACGTGGACTTCGCTCACCCTAAAGAAAGCTACCATGAAGGGCTGTCGCTCCAGAGCTCCATCACGACCCACTAACCCTGCTTCTCTGGGGCTAATGTTTTGTCCTGGGAAAAAGAAAAAAGTGTCAATAATTTTATTTTACTTTTAGAGGTCACAGATGTCATCGCTGACGATTACATATTGTCAAAAATATCATTATTCATCATGATTCTATCATTACAAGGAGAAGATCATTAGAAGTAGACAGCCTTCTTAGTTTTTACAAACATGACAATCACCCTTTATATTTTTATTTGTTTTTGTTGTAAAATATCTGTAAAAAGAGTAGTTATACCATTACTTATACTTAAATAGGACATTCTTTATCCTAAACGAGTGCCTGAATTAGCTTGATAATAAAGGTCCTGAAAAAATAATTGAAAAAATAATAAATTAATTAAATTTGGAAGGCTCAGTTTTTCCTATATATGTATTGCTGCAGCACAGCAAAGTTACTATCACCACTGCTTCAGAATTGTATGAAACGTTATGTATTCTTTTTTATGATGGGCTTAGTAATTGTCTAAGGTGTAGAATCATCTAACTTTTTACCTTCAGGCCTAATAAATAGGTTGTTGATGATTTTTTACAAAAATGTTGTAGAACTTAAACTCAGGCCAGCTCCTGTCTTGTCTCTTACCACTGCTTGTCTCCACACTGATCTGCAGGCCCAGATTGTGATGGGGGCTCATAACCCACAGGTTACTGGTGGCTGTGATGTCAAACTCTAACCAGCCTTCTTCAACTGCCCACAGCTGGCGGGACTCCAACAGAAACAGGTCTGCGTCTCTGCAGTCCAAAAAACATTTACAGATTAGACTTATGATGAAGAAGGATGGGTTTCCCTTTTTGAGCCTGGTTTCTCTCAAATTTACTTCCTCTTGAGTTTTTTCTTGTCACTGTCTCAATGGGGGCTCGTGCCCACATTTTATGTAAAGAAAACATCTGTTGTAAAAGGCACTATATAAATAAATCCTGACTTAAATCTAACAAGATAAATGTCTATTGGAGGTATACCTAGGTTGCGGAAGTGAATGTAAACAATAGTTTGCCCCTTATGTAACCAATAACGTCTCAAAAAGACACTAACAGAAATTAGCATTATTTCATCTATGACACATTGTCCCAATAGGCAATGGATGCCCACAGACAGTCTCTGGTGACTGAGAGTGAGATTGGTTAGAATTTTAGTTAAACTTACATTTAGGTTTTGGCCTGAGGTTAAGATTAGGTTTAGATTGAACAATAAAGGACACATAGGACTGTAACAAGCCACCATTAAATCTGTGGTCCTCTATCATAACTGTGTCATGCATATTGTGCAAGTTTTGTCCCAACCTAACAGCTTCATCTGCAACCTTGCATACATATGTATTTTCACACCTTTCAGGTCTTATTGTGAATTCACACATCTGCCCCAAAAACGGGCACTACCCAGAGGCCTATCCTCATTACACTAATGACACACTATGTTGGTCAGCAGAAAGCCTACTTCTTACTGAGGTACTTCAAAGCAGCCCAGGCACACAGGTGTTCCAGGAATGCCCCTGCAGTCATGCTTCAGTCACCCATCTTAACTGTGCACTAATTAGAGCTGCTCCAAAGGACTCAATAGGATGTCCGTTTCATACAGAGTTCATACATTATCCAGATATTTCTGGTAACAAGATATAGATGGCCTTACCATAAAACTCAACACTTACTGGTAAAATGTAAGGTAACAAGATATTTTTATATAAACGAATAGTTTGAAATCACAACTGTTGTTGTACTATTTTATCCATGTATGTGTACAATATTGCCCTTGCATGCGTCTTGCATACAGTGGGCATATTTCTGTGGTTTGGAAACAAATACTATGCCAGTGCTAATTCTGCATCTGGATGAACCTGGATTTTACATAAGGGACTAAATAATCCCTGATAGCAATGAGTAAGAGTCTTATTTTGTGCCTTATTTTTAACAGTGGTGAACAGTGCTTATTAGAGCTAGGCCTTCAGTTCAGGACATACATTTACAAGTTAAAAAAATACACTGTAATGCTCAGTTCTGCCAGCATCTTTATGGGATTTTAGTAGTATGAATTTGTATTGGTCCTTTTAGATTTAACACAGGTGTTCGAATCCAACAACTTTTTGTCCCGTTTTACAACAAAAGTCTGTGCTAACAAAAGTCAGCATAGCATTTTTCTGTTCTACCAAACAAAAGCCAATATCTGTTCTTTTTTAAATGCATGTCCCAAATCCCAATTGTTGCTTCCTCTGAAGAAATTAGATAACAATGTTAAGTCTTTTCAGTGCTAGTGCTTTAAAGGCCAAGGACTCAATTTGGAGGTAAAGGGGCTGCAGGTTATCCTGAGGTTTATCATGTTGCTGATGTCTGGAAACCAGCCTGCAGACACAGCCAAAAAATCTGTCACATACACTCGCTCATCAACACCTCCTCTTGTGGGTTATTTTGTGTCTTGCTGATTAAAGACTTTCACACTTCAGAGCATTTCTCATGGACATCTTCTCATCTTAGCCAGCCACTTTCTCCAGCCTCAGTGCTTAATAACAGTGCTGTAATTAAAGTTGTTATGTCATTAAATCAGGCAAATTAATCTGTTTAAAAGCAAATTCTTTTTCTAAGCCATAATCTTGAGAATTTGCAAGTACAAGTTATACCTATACTGGAGATATATGACAAAGCAAACTCAATTGCACATGCACCTGTAATCGTTTTATTCAGTGATATTTGTTCAAGCTGACACTTTTGTATGCAGCACATATATATTATATATATATATATATATATATATATATATATATATATATATATATATATATATATATATATATATTTTATTACTTATTATAGTTTATTGAACATATTGTAAAGGTCCTAAGAAGAACTTTAGTAGGTTCTTTAAATCAATACATGATTCTCCAAAAAATGTTGAAAAATTGCTCCAGTGGCACTGCTCAAATAACCCTTTGTGGCACCTTATTTTAAAGAGTGTACTACTAAACTGAAAAGATCTACCAAACGTATGATAAGTATTAAAGACTGCTACATAAGGCAATTGAGAAATTACTCAAAATCTCCCCCTGCCTTATATTTGATTACAGCGACAAAACCTTGGAACACGTATTAAAGTATTTTTTTTTGGTTTTTTTTGTAATAAAACACACTGAAAACAGGATGAAAGGAAACAGAGAAGTCCATTTTGCTAAGTTTAGGGCTCCATTTTAAATAAGACCAGTGGCTTTTCCTGTATAATGTGACTGGATGACTAACCACATATTGTCACCTCATTGGTTGCTGTTTTGACACAGAACACAACATCCAATCATGCTTCTGGTGTGATTCATGGAGATCCTCCCTCCTTCCACCCACAGTGTCAACGTCTGATGTGTATTTGGCTTGGTTCTTTTTTAATGTCAAACTAACTATTTTCAGACTGCCGCTGTGGTGACAGCTTAGCCTGAGCAAAGTACATGGTAGAAAACTGAGATGGAGGCTTTTCATTGGTGTCCCAGTTCTGCTCTGAATTCTCTGTGTGCTGGGTCATAAACAAGAATCCCAAAATTATCTATCACATGTATGGACAATTACCAGACCACTGGAATTTGTTTACTTGCTTATATAAAACTTTGTTTATGTTGCTACATCATGTCACTTTTAAAATGGAATCAGAAGCAAGAACAAGTCAATTATAACAGGGCCCCAAATTTTCAGTGAGTGAGGTGCAATTATCTAACATACTCAAGTGTTGCAGTTTGTCTTTGTAATGTTTAGACCTAGTAGCAATTTGTCATTAGGTTTATATTATCATGAGCAAATATTTACAACATCCACCCAAATCCACAGTTTAAACCTCATTAACTGCGTCCCAATCCTGCCTGTTTTATGCTGCTGTAGCTTCCAGGGGAATTTGATCAATTATTTGTGAGAGATTTGTACATAATTCAAACATAAAGATATGTTCAAAGTGTTTTGATATGTTCCACTCCAGACAAAATCAAAATCACAGTTGTGGTAATAAAAAATAGACATCCAAAGTGTTTATTAACGCTTAACGTTATTTTGCACTTATTGTATGAAGTGGTTTTAAGTAATTATTGACTTTTAGTAGAAAGTGATGTAACAAGACTTTGAACCAAGTTATTTTGAACCACTTCTGTTGGTCAGTTCACAAAAAATTGAAAATCGAAAGGCATGTATATGTTTACTGATCATTATTGATAGCAACTGCAATTTTCTATCACCACCACTGTAAAGAAATCTACGTTGGTAAAGTTATCTACAGTGAACAGTTTCACAACAGGATTTTGTTACTTTTATTAATGTTTATTAACATTAATAACAAAGCAAAGCAAAGCAGAAAATACAGCATTGGTAACTTTGTGGTCAGTTAGCCCACCTCCTCACCTGTCTGGTTGTTCGCCCACCACCTGGAAGACACTGAGTAGGAAAGTTTCATTGCGGAAAGTGCTGCTCACACATTCCTTGTAGATCCTGAACTCTGCTGCTGTAACTGCCTCTCCCTCTGGGATCTGAGACAAGTTGAACTTGAACTCCTTATGATGTCTTCTGTGCGGCGACAACTCCCGATCATACTCCACTGTCCAAAGATGAGGACACATTAAAAAATTCAGGCCGAACACATTTTATAAACATGGTTTATATGTTTCTCATACAAGACTTTTTCTCATGTTAATGTTATTCTTTCTATGCTTTGCTATGTTATATATCTCACAAACATGCTAATCTCACACAGTCATACCCTATCATTACTACCATTGCCCTTGATTCTTATGGTGAGTATGTAACCATGTGCATTCATACTATAGCACCACTTCACAGAGAGCTAAGGAGCCTGCTCTGCAATAACGATCCAGTATTTCTGGTGGGACCCTATTTCCCTATTTGTTTAAAGCAGTTCCCACAGCAAAGCCCATACTGACAGACATGTTTCCACGCAGTTAAACACTAGCAGAGGAAGAGGAAAAAAGGGGGAATGGAAACCACAGTATGCCTTTTAGTCAGACGACAGCTTTGTCATCTCCTGTTCAACTCCCCCACAGATGCCACCACCAACCCTCCCTCAGCTTCCCAACCTTGAGGCTGGCCTGCCGTTCCTGACACATAAGTACATGTCCAGCCGGATACCCCTGTGCAAGGGCCCAGGATGAACTGTTTTGTTCTGATTGGATTTCCATGCCTCCTCACCATGTGGAGGTAAGGAGCCCACACTTTAACCCCAGGCTGTCCTCCTTTCTTACAGAGGGAATGGGGAAAGTGGATGAGAGATTAGGAGTAAATTAAAGTGAGAACAGGCAAATGGGGGGTTAGCAAAGGGGTCTGGGGAGTTACCCAAGGTATACCTCCTTCCTCTCACTGGTGAATTACAGTAGCAGCATTAAGAGGTCAAAGTTCTCCAGAGAGTGTCATCCCTGATCTCCAGCCCTTCAAACAAGGAGGCCCCAACACATGCGTTACCAATTATTAATGAGTGTCTGTGGAGAAACTCAACAGGTCCCCTACAGAGAGTAGAATTTGAGAGGCATCTTTAGGACAGCTTATCCTTGTACTGCCTCCTCAGTACTACCTGACTAGCCTTGGACAATCTGTCTGTAAAAAAATAGCAACCACTCATTATCCATCTGGACTTCCAAATCTGTCATTAGAATGCAAACCAGAAGGGTGAAAGGAAGAGGATGAAGAAGGATGCATGGATGTATCGCATTCGTAAGGTGTATTGATATAAACTTTTAAAGGTCTTCTTTGTGATGTTTTTCAGATCAGCATCTAAAACCTGAACACAGTCTTTGTTGCATGCAGCTGAGACTGAGTTTCATTAACTTCCCTCACAGCTGTTTCCATAAGAGCAGAGCAAAGCCAGTCCATCAGCAGTACAGCCTTCATAGATGACAGATCTATTAGCAGAAGCTGCAGCAGGGGTCACTGGCTCACAAATTACGTTATAACACTCAACTGCTTTTGGGGCGGCAGTGGGGGGGCTTGCTGGCTTGCTTTGGGTAGTAAATAAATATGAGTATCACACATGTACACCAAAAATAGTTTTTATATAGATAGTATACAGTTGTGCAAAAATCTGGGACCACCCCTTATTTCTTAATTTTTCCTGTATAATGGGCATTAAATAAAGGTCATTTTTATGGTTTAGCATCCAAAAAAGAAATTACAGAGATGCTTACCAAATATAATATCATTTCATAATATCTTTTTTTCAATGAGTAGTGTGTATACCCTTTGACTTTATTTCAGCTTCCATTATTTTTGAGGGTCTTGCTTGAGGGTCAGATTTTCAAAGTAATCCACAGGGATATTTTTTTACACTACGTTTTTGCTATCTGTAATTGAAATCACAAATTTAAATTTACTGCACATCTTCCAATTTTAGAGTTCTGATGTAAATTGTCTTATTTGTCTATCATTTGCTCAGTATTGGCCTCTTCATGGCTCCACATCCCTTCCCACATTTTGCATTGAATTGTCTTCTCACAGTGGAAAAAGGAACAGAAATGCCTGTATATTTTTTTGGGATTTGAAGCAAGAATGGAGCTTGATTTTTTCCTCTCTTAAAGATGAAAGCCTGATCTGCCAAGTCTTGCATGGTTGTTATGAGTTTAATTTTCTTTGCAGAAACTCGTGTTTTGTTAATTTACATTCCATCTTCTTTTATCTAGCCTATAAGAAATATCTCTCAAACTATAAAAAGTTTTAATAGAATAAAATGATTGCAATAATCATGCAATAAAATCCTGCTTACAGGCAAAGAACCTACACTCCTTATTTCTCCTGTAAAGTTACTATTCATAATGTTTTCTTACAACAGAAACAAATAGCATTGCATTAGCAAGATGGAGTGTCCTTATTTTGATCATAACAACCTCAAGTAAATTATTATGGGCTATTTAATTGATATATGTTGGAGCAATTTACTGATTCACACCCTGTAAAATTTGTAAGTGTGCCATCAATGCAGTCACTGCTGGACCTATCAGCTTTCCCAACATTTCTACATATTAGGACTATACAGACTATATAAAAGTAATGGAATTAACAATGTTTCCTTTTACAACTATAACTAGTTTAGGAACGTTATGGTTGAGTTGGAACAGAAATATTCAAATATTGGTTCAGCCAGGAACGAAACAAAGACCTACACCAGAGACTACGTGTCTGCACACAATGGCAAATGTGAAAAAGGACACAGGGTCTTGAGTAAAATACTAACTCAAGAGAGTGTGCAATTGAAAATATAAAGGAGATTTGATTTTCTTTATCTAATTGGTGGGTGGGGACACACAGCCATGTACAGAGGCTGGTGTAAATACATAATGACTCACAAAAGTATACAGATGACAAATTATAATGCGTCTGTAAAGAAAACACTAAGTTATTGTAATTAGGTCTGATTTTGTGCTTCCACTTGCGTAACCTCTGGCTCCTCCAGCTTTGTGCTATTGTCATTAGCCCACACATAGTGACACAAAAGTGGCTGTGACTTACCAAGCAGCTGTGGGAAACTACTCACAGACACCGAGCTATCCAGTGAGAGAAAAACATAGACTTGGAAAGAAGTAGAGAAAAAAGTTGGAAGGAGAGAGAGATAAAATGAGAGACGTCTTAGAGATGAATGGAGTGGAGAAAGAAGAAAATAAGAGAGAAAACAGTGCAATGCCTGGATGAGTTGATGATGCACAGACGTGGGCAGCAGGGCCAGGCTGTGGTCAGTGGTCAGCTACAAGTAGCATGTTAAATGTTTTCCATCGTATACTCTGGAGGAGCACCGTGGTCATCTGCATTTAATCCCTACCACATCTCATCTTTTTCCTCCCTGTCCGCAACCACAAAGAAAAGGAAAAAAACATCTCTTTTCCTCCTTTTTTCTCCCACATCCTCCTCCTCCTCCCAAAACAAAGGGGGCGCTGCAGCGGCTAGGCCATCAAATCTCTTTTCTCCCTCAGTGTTTCACATGCTGTTGACCCATATTTGGGTCCCAGGCAGTAGTGGCGGTAAGGTAGAAGTGTTTTAGTAGTAAAATAGCATGCTGTGCTGTGGTCTCTGATGCTGCAGTAAGGAAGGCGGTAAAGGCCTGTGGCAACATGACCACTTCTGGTTGCTGTTACCGTTAGTCCTGTCTTTGTGCTCTTTGTAGAGGACTTCCTAATAGCCTAAAATATCTGGGATTTGGCTATACTGTCATGCTGACGTATTCTTCATATGGTCTGCCATGTGCTATCCTCCTGGCTCAAACGTCCAAACGTCCAAAATACAGTCACCCTACTTGACAGGAACATGTATGTGTACTATTAGAGAAGCACATACAACGCTCTGCACTATTTGTCCATTCTGTTACACAAGGTATAGGTACAGGAATAGCAGTTTTTCTTTACAGCAGGTTTACAACACAATAACACACACTGCAGCTCTTTGACAAACTCAAAATTAGAAGCCTGTATATCTGTTGGTGTTAGGTAATTTTGCTTATAATCATGACAGTAGCCTACGTACATGGTAGAAGTGCAGTGCAATAGTTGCAGGTGTAGCTACTAGGTAAACAAAAAGGTTGTAGTAAATTATGATAGTACACAGTCCTGTCAGAATATTATGACCACGCCTTACATCTGTATTCTTTGTAGATGTTATCAATTCCACAGATCATACAAATGGACTTTAATAATAACAAACTGTAGTCTGTCTCTTAGTCTGCATACTTTGTACCCCATTGTACCCTATTCTTCAATGGTCAGAAACCCACAGGACCCACGTAGTGTAGGTAATTATTTTGGTGGTGGATCATTCTGAGCACTGCAGTGACACTGATGTGGTGGTGATGTGTTAGTGTGTGTTGTGCTGGTGTGAGTGGATCAGACAAGCAGTGCTGCTGGAGTCTTTAAACACTGTGTCCACTCACTGTTCACTCTATTAGATGCTCCTGCCTTGTCGGTCAGCCTTGTAGATGTAAAGTCAGAGACAGTAGCTGATCTTTTACTGCACAGTTTGTGTCGGTCATCCGCTAGTCCTTCATCAGTGGATATTTTTGGTTAGTTTACTATACTGAGCTGCTGTTTACCGATCCACTCACACACAAGCACAACACACTCTAATATACCACCACCATGTCAGTGTCACTGCTGGGCTCAGAATGATCCACCACCCAAAAAATATTTGATATATGTTTCATTCACATATGCAAGATTGCAAATGGTAGGTGGAACAAAAAAAAACAGTGCAAATTATGTAATGTACTTGTACATGTAATGAACGCAAACTGTCTCCGACCTCTTTGTTTTGCAACTTTATTTGGCAGCCCTGTGTTTAAAATGGAAATTTGTCAAAACTGTTTGAAAATGAAACGTGCTAGAACGGACAAATCCCTCAGTGCATGCGAAAGTTATGTATCTAAAGGGCAATAGATATTTCGTAACCCAGAAATGCTTAAAAGCTTCACATCACCAGCCAGATTTGAATGCCACAAAAAAAACAAGAAAACCTAAAAATCTCCATGAACAACAGATGTTCAGGAAAGGACAAAATATTCAGTGACTTTAGATTTTTTATAATGTTGCTTATTTATAATGTGTATAATACTTTAATAATATGTTACTTTAAAAAGTGACTGCAACAATACATATTAGCAATTACAAAGGCATGTACAATGTCAAGCATGACTTTCTTCTTGCATCAACATTATTGCCAGTATATTTCATTGTATATATTGTGGTACTTTAACAATGTTTCGTAAGAGCTTTAGTTGGCTGATGACTATGCAGATTTGTGAGCTTGAGGTGAGACAGCTGTATTTTGTACCCATGTCTCAATTCAAGCATTTTTCCAAAGTAAAAAAGCAGGATTAACATCTCAAGCTAAATTTGAAAACGTTTCTAAAACTGTACTCCACCATCACCACCATGCCATGTACTAGACAGTTTGATTGCAAGCAAAGCAAGTGTCCTTGTGATAAAATCTTTATTAGATTTGGGGAACAGCATCTGACTGTGAATGTCACAAAGATATCTCTCAACATATCACAAGATATATTCCAGTCATGGGTACCACAAAAATGCCCTACCACACATACTTTAACTCATTTTTTTAAAGCAAGCCCTCAGTAACCTGGATCAGGTTTTGGATCTAATAAACGTTTAGTTCCCAACCAGTCATGTGCATCTACAGGCTGGAAGGTAAATACTAAAGACTACTTGCAACATGGAATAGGCGACAATAGAGCACATAATGTAACGCTTGGCCAATGATTAATTTTCTGATATTAGTAACCACTCAGGTCATCAGAAGGCCAGACTTCTTCAAAGTACTGTACATAATGTCAATATGATTTACATTCTGCAATCAAAAAAAGCAGTTGTCACTGACACTCCAAGTAAAAGAAAACTACATACTTTATGGTCAGAATTTCTGATTACTTAACCTTATCCAAAATGTGTTACCACAAACTTGGCAAGAGTGAAATTTCAATATCAAACAAAGCATTTAATTACATCCAACATCTCTGCACCCCATGACACAGTCATATGCAGACGATTTGGAAGTTGTCTCCTTTGGCTAAACCAGTAAAAATGTGCTGGAGCCCCAGGCATGTGAAGAATTCATAAGTGTTTATGCAATTATTCTCAGATTCTCCCAGGCTTCCCTTTTCGCATTATACAGCTCCAGAGGGGACTCACTCACACATCTCAATGCTCTCCCCCACATTAAAATTCCTCCAGCTTCCATAATTAAAGGCCACGGCTGTTCTTTCTTTCTTACGAAGCTCTTGGGGTTCACTTGTTTTTTTACTCTCAGGAATGTGAATTATAATTAACTGTAGTCAAGAACTATCACTTAATCTGTCAAAACTTGTAGTAAGGTTATGGAGATTCTCATATTCAGCAGTTAAGATTGCTCAAACATGCTGGCTTTCTGACTTTGCACTCCAAATCTTACAGTCTACATTCAAGAGGTAGGTAAGATGTGTACAAGTACATAGGATGGATTCAAGAAGTTTCAAATGAGATCTAACCTATTCAAGCTCAGAGCTGTAAGACATCTCAGACATTTTTGGTCTTTATAGGGTTCAATTTCTCAAGCTGTTGGATATAGTGCATTGTACTGCAGCTGGGAGGCAGCAGGGGCCTGAGCCAGGGCTCCCTGGACATTTCTTTGCCGCTCTGATCCAAGTCTTTGACCTGGAAAAGGCATGAAAGTCACTCCTGTGGGAGCTACTAGACTAGCATGGGTCAGTTATAGGGGTAGGAGTTAACAGCTAATGATAGCTCCTCCCAACACAGTGTTACTAAGCTATTCACAGAAACAAGACTCCACAGTCCGACTGGACCACTGAGTTTGAGGTTTTAAGACAATCAAAACAGTAATATGAGTAAATAAGTGGTTAAATGCAAATAAATTCTCACAGCAATGTTCCAACATCTAGTATAAAGCCTTGCCAAAAGAGTCTATATTATAACTGCAGCAAAAAGGGGGTTAAAGTCCATATTAATACAACAGCATTCAGAAGACATGGTGAATGAGCAGGTGTCTACAAACTATAGCCCATATTACTTTATATATTAGTCAGTAAAAATTGCTGAAGGTCTTAATGAGTTTAAGGATGAATATTCATCACTCAGCTTTACTTTGTGACCGCACAGACTCCCTGTACTAAGAAGCATATGACATTCAGTCTAACCTGCAGATACCCTTTTGTATGAACTTTTTGTATAATTTTACAAACATGTAACAGTAATTCACAGTTAGTCACTGTTACTGTTTTTTGTAATTCTTATGGTAATATGTTTTATGAAGGATTAACTTATTTAAGTTAAGTAAAGTACGCTCTCATTGCCTCCTTCAGTTCACTGCTGTTCCCAGAATTCACCTAAAATCTTGCAAATATGAAAATAAAGCAGGCAACTATATGATGACATAACATTTCATGAAACACATGCATGAGTCCATGCCATTGCAAGTTTAATAATTTGCTGATCATACTGATTGATCAGTGTGCTCAGGCTTTGGCAGGGATTTAGTTAGTGTTTATAAAGATGCTGAGTACTTATTTTTATTTGTCTTTATACATCATACACTGATTTCAAAATAGTTATTAAAAATATATTTTTACAGTATCACAAGTATTCCAAACATATTCCCCTAAAAAGGTCACTGTATTCCAAATACTGTCTTTACAAAATGGCTGGACCGAATACAGTTATTTAAAATCTGTATCCCAAATACTTGTTTATCATTACATTCCAGATCTGATACAAAATAACCCAAATCAACTATTTGGACAGAATTTATATACATTTTTCCTGTCCATTCTATCACTAACATTCCACACAGGACTAAATGAAAACTGAAGGTATTTCAAAGTGAGGGATCCAGCAGGCAGGGTTTGTTTCATAGTAATTTGGGATAATTACAGCTGGGTAAGGACTGTGCTAAAAGATGTCTGAATACTGTCTGTGTCCTTATCCCAGTGGCTGTAACCAACAGCAACTATCTGTATGTGGATCAGCAGTCAGCTGAATGGCACCAGTCAGATGTTCATACCTGTGTGTCAGTAGGAGATTCTGACTAATTGCACATGACAGGCAGAACATTTTAGTGTATTTGGGTATGTGAGCTTTTGCTTTCTTATATTACTTATGTTCTGGGAAGACAGATATCCTGTTTTTTTTTTTTTTTTGCAGAAATAGACAAAAATGGTTTGTCTTTTAGAATTGACAGAGCATCGCTATTGAGGTTTAGATTAAGGTTTGGCTATAATGTCCTTAGATTGCATAAAAACAAATATGGGTGTGTATTAAAGTTTCCCATGGTCAAGATGAGTAATATTATTTCATGTATTGTATTGGGGCTCATTTAGCGCACACTGAGCAGAAGGCAGTCCATCACAGGGCAGACACACAGACATATACATTCACACTTACTGGCAATTTAGCCAAGGCCCTTCCTGCTCTGAGGATAAAATAAACAAAACTTTGCCATATAGTAGAACGCAAAGTAGAACTCATCAGCAAAATCTGCAAAAAAAACCCAAAACCTGCAAGTTAAATTTGGACACCAATTATGTCTTGGCTAAACTCAACGATTTCATTTTTCACTAAACAATTTCTTTAAACAGGAAACCCTATACTCTACTCTTATACTCTAACCCTATACTCTAAACCCTACTCGCCTAGCCTAATCTCATTCAGCATGATCTGGGTTGCCTAGGGTGCATATAAGATAATACCAGCAATTTATGTGTGTGATTATTTATTATGAAACTGTTCATTAAAAAGCAATGCATACTGAGCTGCTAGCTCTTCAGCAGGCTTTACAAAAGTATCCATATTTTATTTAGATGCCAACACAAGCCAACAGCCTGTCAACAAATATAAGTGTTTTATATGAAGGAAATTCCAAAAAAAAGAGGAAAGGGGCTGGAAAATAAACATTCCCCATTCTTTCCAACTTTTCTACATATAGAGACATTCATAGAAAAAAATCACAATCCACAGAGTCCAGCTGACATAATATTTTTGGTACAGATTAACAGTGCTTGGTGCTCACAAAAGATAATGTCTAAAAGTCAATGCTGAAAAGTGGGCCTCAAAACTGACAGGCTTAAATATAAACTCCTCTAGGGAGAATGCTTGGACTAATTCGCTAAAAGACCAATAATGTTATCAAAACACATGCAAACAAATCAGCCTATAGCCTTGATTCTGACTGGTCTGTGATTTTTTACCAAAAGCAGTCCTGCAGAGAAGGTACCTGTAAATTATTATTGTTATTATTATTGTATATAACATCTACTCAAGAGCTCATTTTGATCGTTGCAGTTGCAACTAAGCATGTGAAAATGCATTGCGCATCATAATGAGCATGAAGCTGACGACTTGACATCTTTTGGATGACTAGAATAAAAGTGAATTCATTAAATGGCCTCTAATATATGCACATATTTAAAAAAAACACATTAAACATTTTACTTTTTATAGTCTATATTCAACTGCTGTGTAAACATAGTGTAGTTAGACATGTATTTAGTTAAATTCTTAATCGACAATACAAATAGAATCAAATCAAACTGAATACTGAGATGCAATGATTCATTAAACTGTTTATTGTTTAAACAATCATAATCAAATGTAATCATTGTGAAAGTTTGAGTAATACTCTTTTTTCATTGTTAAGATTTGGTTGGGGACAAAACCAATTTCTATTGATTTCATTTGATTATGATTGTTTAAACTATAACAGTTCAATGCAACATTGCATCTCTGTTTTCGAATTGATTTGATTCTATTGCTTTTTTTAAATTAAGACTTGACATACAATATGTAGTGAGCTCTCCCTTTGGCTAGGACGTCAGGGGCCCATAGAAGGCCTAACATGCCTGATTAACAACAAACATAATTGAAAAGTCACGTCTTGCTTTCCAAAGGCAATTTTATGGGGGAAAAAATTCAAAGCCTTTTGTAAGAAGCACAATACAAGCTTCTAATGTCCACAATTAATCAAAAATGACTGATGTGGAGGTGTTTTTCATTTTCATTTGTTTGACTTATTTGTCCTACCATTTATCGCCCATACTGAAGGCCTAGTCTAATAGCTGCACTACTGTCTAGTTGGTTGATTACAGACCAAAAAAGGGCCAAAGTCCAAAATGGCAAGTTGCTATACAATATCTAGACAAAAAACCCGCACAACTACACTTACATAATCATAAGCGAGTGTTTTTTTTACATCAGTAAGATGTAATGAAATTAGTAGTCTGTTTTGCTTGTCTAGGAAATACATAAGCATACTCTGCTCTTGTGAGCCACCTTCAAAAGTTGCTTCAAATGCATAAAAAATGCATTCAGTCAGATTTCATCTATCACAGTATTAATTTGGAATTCACTAAACATCAAATTAGAGCACAGTAAAACCAGGTTTCTTGACCTGTATTTTCCTTCAGTCTGACACCTTTTGATGTTTCTGTCAATTTCCTTTGAAAGTTACAAAGTGCAAGATATCAGGCCTGTGTTTCTTCCCTGCGTTTCTTGTTGTCCTCACCAGCGAATCCCCTGCTGACATACTGTTTGTCTCTCATTAAAATGAGTAAATATACACAAATACGTGCTCTGTTAATTTCCCCTACTGTTTACGTACTTGCCTTTATGCCTTTACACCACAATGCACCCCCTCCCACCACACTTCCAAAATCTCTTCAAATTTTAGCATTTTGAATCCTTGTCCAGAATGCTTAATGTCGAGGATTCCTGTTTTTTTTTAGCTTTCACCGGTTTTGTAATGTCATTTAAGAGCTCGTCCCAAGGGTGCAAACGAGACAGAATGAGGTGAATACATAGTGTGCTTGTTTGCAAGTCCTACCCTGGCTTGTATGTCTGTTTTGTTTCTTTTTATGGCTTTTCTCCTGTTGAGTTAATATGTGTCTTTTTGTTCTTCTGAGTGTATTATTGTGTGTGAATGTGTGTGTATGTGTAAGTGTGTGTGTGTGTGAGCTACATACACATGGAGACCTGCTAGAGTGATCTGTGTGTGCAGCAGCAGGTGTGTGTATGTGTGTGTCTCAGGGCTGGCCAGAGAGGCAGATTTAGAGGAGGAAGCCACTGTCAGACGGCAGAGATGGATCTCTCCTGAGGGATCTGATAAATAAGGAAAAAATATCTTTGAAAAAGGAAACGCAGCTGTTTCCAAAGGAGAAGTCAAAATATTGGTGGCTCGCATTCCAGAGAAACAAGTACATCAGCCAAACGCTCTCTCTTGCTCTCTTTCTTTCTCCAAAAGAAAGACTGTGTTACCTGGTGACTGCATCTTACTATGTCTTTTGACTTGCTGTTCCAATTAAAAACTTTAAGTGGTGCGTAAGTGTGAGAAGATTCATGGGTGACAAAAACATACACTAGCACATTTAAAATTTTCTTAAATGTGCTAGTAAAACACACTGACAAATAATTTTCTCTGACTGACAAAAAAACCTGGGCCCTTGACAGACAGCACTATTTATTTTGCTATATTAATACTCCTAACTGCAGAGGTTAATCTTCAGGCCTTCCAAGGTGTAACAATTTCTCTGAACTAAAAAATACAAGAGAATTATCAACCTTGCATTACTACTAATGCTACTCCTATTTCATTGCTTGATTGGGTTTGGGAACAACACAGCAAAAATCTTTCCAGCAAAACATTGACCAATCAGATTTTGTTTTGTATCCAGGTAAATACAACCAAGCAACCATAGCTCTACCATTGGACAAGACTTCAGTAACTGCATTGACAACCAACATACTTAGAAACTGACAGTGAAATTAAGCAATTATGTTTGACTCTCCAATGTGTGGGACAAAAAAACATCCATTTGATCACACACTGACAGTGGCCTTTTAGAAGTGTCCATGTGCAATATATCAGGCAGATTCAGATGAGGATGGAGACTGCCCCTTCCTGTGTCTTTATCTCTCTTTCATCTTCATCCTGCTGTCTCATTTGTGAATTCTAAGTGTATCATACAAATCTAGCTATGACACAAGAACACAGTTTGCCCTAATATAATTCAGGGGTGGCACACACATCTATTGGCACATTTAATCTTAGCTAAACTTTCTCTGACTGACGAAAGAAAAGTGGGTCACACACTGATTCACTAAAACCACTCTATTATGGCTTGGCTATGGTATAACAGCACATCCCAATAAACATTTTCATGAACTATATCAGTGTTCTTTGCTTCACACCTGCAGGGTTCACTGAGCTCCACTTAATCACCAACTTAGCTAGCACACCTCTAAAGAACATCAGATTCTAGGCAGGAGACATAAACTAGAACAAACACACTAATAGTGGACCATATACTGATTCATCCAGTAAACTGGTTGGTCATAACTGTTATAACAATATGCCATAAATCAGCCCAGATGATGCAATGCACAAACAGTGCAAATCACATTAACCTTATCCCATTTAGCCAAGTCAGGGATATTTCAGCCATGTTTCAAATGAAAATGAAAATTCAGCAATCACCTCTCAGTGTGTTTCATGACAAGACGTCCACTTTGTTTCCATGCCAGCAGACATACAGAAATACCCAGACATTTGTGTTTAGCCTTAGCCTGACATGGACACCAGATCAACTGCTCGTCCTCTATTTCCTTCTATATAGCCTGAGAATCTGTGGAGCAACTAAAGTGTGAATGACAGTAATATCTACCAAATTCCAGCAGTGTCTGACAGTGTATGGGTGTGAGTAAATGTTATGCATGTATTGGACGAATGACTTTAGAAATTTGACCAAACTAAAGTTGGCTTCTTATTTAAATGGTGCAGTAGAATATACAACTGACAACATTCCATTTAAGGTGGAGCCAGCTCTGATTGAGCAATTCACTCAATCTGTTCTGATTGGCCAACCACCAGAGCAGCATTCTGCTACAAAATTCACCCCAAGGGTTCTCTTACAATGGTGTCAGCCAGGTTAAACCTGTTGGTAAACTTAATCTTTCTAATAACCTTCCTGGCATTTAAGCACATTAATTACATATTTTTCCATTTCCAATATTTTCTTTAGGTAGAAAGTCTTGACTTATGTGAGCTCCGAACTCCCAGTCAATGGTTAATGATTAAACTGATGTCTGTGTCTGTTTTAGATACAATTTTTGAAAAATACTTCAAATTTAAGAGGTTTATCGAGATAAATGGCAGTAAGAGAGGCTTTAATAAAGATCTACTGTCATGCAAATGTGTGTTGTAGTTGTTTTTACCTAATGTAAAGTTTTATTTCCTACTCTACTGTGGTCTTCCTACAGTCCACTAGATTAAGTCATGCTTACTTACTCCAGTCTCAAGCCCTGACAGGGTAAACACAGGATGAATACACAACAGTCACATGACCTGTTCGATTCTGTAGTGTGTTGAGTGGTACATCTCTCTAGGCCAGAGTGTGTGTGTTTGCGTGAGTGTGTTTGCTCATGTAAAAGTGTGTAAAGAAGAATGTGTTTTGTTGTAGGCGTATTTGTGTATTACAACTCCAAACACTGCAGAATGTGATGTGCCAGTTGGAATGCATCTGTGAGAGAGGGACTGAGAGAGGGAGAGAGAGAGAAAGTTACTTTCTCTTTGTCCTCCTCCCCATCCCTTCTCCTCCTAAATTTACTCCTTTCCTTCTCTCATAATCTCTCATTGATTTTTTTGCTTCTGCCAAGTTTGAAAAGCTGTTTTTGCAGTATATCAATATGTATAAATCTGCTTAGCATGCTCCTGAGAGAGGGAGAAAGATTAGTTTAAAGTTTATTTTTCTAGTTATTTTTAGTTATTTTCATTTTTTAGTAGTAGTAGTAATAGTTATTGTAACACTGTTGTTGTTCTCATTATTAGAATTTACTATAATATTGACATTATTTTATATGACCTGATTTAAATCACAATAGTACTTACCCTCGATGTAGTTGATAAACCAAAACATGTTTAGAACAGGGTTTTTTATTTTCTAAGGTTAGAATGGGAACCACAAGGCTTATTTTACTAACAAACCTTTTATAATGAAACACCTTCTGGTGTCCACTTACACCAGATGTTAATAAGGTTAGACTTTTAGTTTAGTTTAGAACCTGAGTGGCAGAGCTAACATTGCTAAAAACCATTGGAAATCAAGCAGCATCCCAAATAGCCCAAATCTTTTTCCTCTAAAAAATAAATGACCAAACCTCCCTTAAACTACTCAGATGCATTTAAATCCCAATTAAGGAAATGCAAACTTCATTGCTACAAGCAATCAGTGTAGCTGGTATTCACATGTCACAGCAGTTGTAAATAAGAGGACTGATCTTGGACCAGATTTGTCTATTTTGATGACTGTCACAAAAGCTGGTGCTTTTTGAATACAGACCCTGTTGTCTAAAAAGGCTGAGCATTTACAGCATTCAGCTATACTGTGAAAATGTGTTTATTTTTATAGTTCACAGTAAAATATACTGTCATAACACTCACTGACAAGTCTGCTTAGCCTTGGTTAAGAACTGATTGCAGTTTGAAGTTTTGGTAATTTAATTTTTTACAGAAATAATTTGGGCTACTTGAATGATTCTACTGGCTGTTAGCAACTGGCCTTTTATTATTATTATTATTATTATTATTATTATTATTATTATTAACACTTAATGTGTCTCAGCATTTTACTCAGTCATGTGAATAAAGATATATTGAACTAAACCAAATTAAGCAAGGATTGTTGTTTCAGGCTAGAAGCTCCCCTCCCTGAGCCTTAATGAAGAGAGCTAGTTTAGAGAGCACTGGACATGCTTTCCTAAACATGCAAGATCATCTTCAACCAGCTAAACCCTGACCCTCCTCTTTACCTCTGGCCCTGGTCCTCAGGAGTCAGGCCAAACAGATAAATCATCTGAAGCCTGTTCATCTGTCAACGCATCTCTTTCACTCTCTTTTCTCTCATCTAACATCTTTAAATGAGTGGTTTGTCACTAGTAACAGCCTCAGCCCCATAATGTTTGATAACTCTAAAAACCTCATGTTGCAAATTCCTCAGAGCTCATCTATGGCATCAGCACTGGTGAAATCTCAGGCAACTATGGCGTGAGAAGGAGTGATATCATCAAGCATTCTTGGGTGCAACAGAAAAACAAGCAAGACAGTCTTCTTAAAACCCTTATCTCTGACCCCCCAGTCAGCAGCCGTGTGTTTGAGCATGCGTGTGTTAGCCTAGAGATTAAATGTCACATTCTTCGTTAGAAAATCAGAGTCTGAAAATGTTTACTTCATCTGAGGATCTCTGAGAGTTATCTCCAGGGTGGGAGCAAGCAAATAAGGACACTGACTGATGTAAAACTGCTTAGCTTAATATTTCATAAATACTTTCATGCCAGAATGATTCAAATGAGGATTTTTAGGCATTTTGATACTTGGGAGTACTGTCTTTAAACTGATGAAGCTGTCTACAAATGTGAATGCCCTGCAGGTTTTTTTTCCATACATACAGAAAGAACTATTATGTGTGAAGCTATAGAACAAGAATAGCTGTGCAGAAATATATAATACTCAAATGTGTCCACTGCCAAAACAAGAAACAATGTTTTAAATCCCCTCTGTTCTTGTCTCTGCTGAGTCATTCCCAAGAAAATCCCCTTTCTTCCATTGTAAGCTAGAACATAACTCAAATTCCTCCCTTAATTTCCATGTTAACACCCTGCTCACCAAACAGTGCAGATACAGAACTGCTGTGTGTGTGTGTGTGATCCCTGTGTAGTCTTCCAGAAAAGATAACCGGTATTAGTCAAAGCCCCACAACAATTAACTCTTTGATCATGCCTAACTAATTAGACTTGATCAGACTTGGCCACAGGTACAAGTTCAGTGGCAGAATGAATTGCTTACCACAGATTTGGAGATCAACAACATTCCAGGGCACAGAAGAGATTTTTTTTGGAAAGACAGAATTCATACAAGCGATTAGCGAGGATTGTCTAGACCCTGTTAAGCGCCCGATAAAATCTCTACACTTAGAATGTGAAGACTTTATAGTTGCAGAGGCAAGCACATGGGGAAATAACAGAAAGAGCGAGAGAGATAGAGACACACATGGGGAGAAATAACAGGAGAAAACAGCAGAGTGAGAGAATCAGCAAAAGAAGAAACCATACATTCAAAACATTTAATATTGAGTTTACTTTAAAATACGTGCCACACAACTATATGAATTAGCTTCTTAGATACTTGCCTAAGTAATATGTACACACCAAAGAAATAACACATACGTGATCTGAATAAATGCAAATTAACTGACTTTGTCTAGTTTTCCAAAATCACCCCAGTGTTAAAATTGGTAGAGAAAGTGTTCAATGTGATGTTCACTCTACAGTTTGTGGTAAAATGTGAAAACCCAGGGGAAACCCAGGTAGTCTTAACGAAATAAGGCCATGCTCAACTAATGACAGAAAGAAATAGAAAAGGCTGTGGGTTTCAGTTAGCTCTAAATTATTTATTTATGTTGTACTACCCAGTCATTATAGACACATGCTTAGCAGCAAGAGACAAGGTGACTCACCATTATATACATCAACAATGAAGTTAATCAAGGTGTATAAAATATATAAGTGCACTAAGAAAATTGGGCCAGGCGGAAGGACAAAAAAGTAAACAATATACAAAAAAGATAAAGAAAATCAAGAAATGAAAAGAGTTTCAACATCACTGTATTAAAACAACATACACTTATAAATTACGTTTTATCTGAAATAACTAAACCAGTTAAATGCAACGACAGAGAGAGAGAGAGACAGAGAGAGAGAGAAACAGAAAGAAAAAGAGTGCATAAGAGGGAGAAGAGAAAGAGAAACAGCGAAGAGGGAGTGAGACAACAGAGAGACAACAGATGGAAAACACAAAAAGAGAAATGACAGACAGAGAGAGAAAAAGTTGCAAAGAACAGGAATCAAACTGTAGAATGGAAAAAAATTATGGAAATAGAAAAAAGCTGAGATAGAAACAGAAAGCATGAGAGACAGCAGACAAAGAAAAAATAGCATGGAACTATTATTAAACAGCAAAAACGAAAAACAGTAGAGAACATGGGAAAATGCAGAGAAAGAGAAAGAAACACCAGAATAAAACAGCAGAGAGAAAGATGAGAGAAACACCAGAATTATAGATCAGAACATCATTGAATTATAACTTACAATTGTCATTTTTTGATGGATTCTGAGCTTTCTTTCAATCCAGAAACCACAATATAATCCAAAATAAAAAGGCCCCTGTACACAGTGGTGACAGCTGTGTAAAAACAAGAGCACAGAGTTTTATTCCTTCAGGATTTTTCCTGTATTACCGGAAGATTCCCTCAGCTACAAATAAAAGGATACAACACACACACACACACACAAGACATAGGAGATTTTCATATTTCCACGAGCCAAGAACAGTCTTCAAGCAATCTGACAGGGCTGAGAAGTCCATCAAGGATCACCTGAACTGACATTAGACGAACAATTGAGTTCTCCACTCAGACACTGATGCTCCTTTTTGGACTGTCTATGTATGAGTTGCCATTTTTTAACTTTTTTTGAAGACTAAATGTCCCCTTGGTGATAGGAAATTTTGGCTGGACATTTGGCTCATAACTTTTTTCAAAGAAAATGACAGTCTATATTTAAAAAGAAAAAAAGCAAAACATATATTTTTTTTGGATTCTGATGTTAAGGTCAGATTTAAGTCTATAAGCTAAGCAGTGTTTAGTCTTCCACAATAATACAGACATCCATGGAAACACCAAAGATAAGAATAAAAACGTTTGGGTGTTTGAGAGCAAGTCAAAGAGGGACAGAGCGGAATGGGAGACTCATGTTTAACAAGGTAACTGGAATAGTCATAGCCACTTGAACATGTGGAAAAAACAGAGAATAGTAGCATTTTAATGGAAAAAATGAACACAGTACTGTGCAAAATCAGAGACAACCCTTCACTGACTTAATCTCTAGGTAAAATGACATCTAAATACAAATTATATATTTGTAATGATTAATTATTGCTGGGGAGATACAGCACTTGCACAAATAAGACATGTGAAAATGGTACGTGGACTGTGCAAGACCTACCAAACTACCAAAACTGTCACCTAAACTATACATAGACTTACAGTACTACTGCTATTGTAGCTCCATGTACCTAAAAGGAAAATGTACTACACTACACCTACTCTCAAAGAGGTAAAGCATTAGTCACAAAGTTCCCTTTTGTTGAAATGACCCTGACAGGCATCGGCACACTTCTGGATAAGGAATGAAAAGAAGTTAAACATCCACGCACATTGTGCCTTTCGGAGATGACTCACGGGTACGCTGGGACGACCACAAGCGAGTCATCTCCAAACCGCCAGCAGTCCCCCACCTCTTTAAACAACTTTAAATAAACAAACGCGCCGTCAAGACCACCGAGCTACTGGCTCAGTTTGACAGCACGTAAAAGTCGTCGCGATTTGTGGTGAACGGCAGTCAACTAGTTCCTACGACTTATCTCCAAAGCAGATGGTCCGGTTTGGCTGAGCTAACTTTAATTGCAATCGCATTCAAACAGCTATACGCTGCGTGCGTAAGAAAGCAGAACCGTCTGCCGCACTCAGGACACAAAGCGGAAAGAGCGAGAGAATGTGCGCTCATTAACGAGAAAAAAGACCAAAGACCGAACCATTCCCAAGCTCTTTGTGAACCTCTACAGGCTTGTATGCGGCAGTGCATAGCAGTTCTGACCTGCAGGATCGTATTTGTTTCTTTTCCAATTGCTTATGCTACGTTCTTTGTTCTTTGATAAGGCCTTGCTGTCCTAGCAGTAAGTGTGCACTTCTCCCTGCATCCCCTATTGAAGTCCATCAGTTAGCTATAATGCTTTTTTTTTAAACACTTTCTTTTACGCAACGAACGCAAAGTATAGGCGAAGTTCTTAGTACGGACGACGACAAGCACCTAACGCTGATTGGTTCACTTTTACCGTTTTAAAATAAGAATTCTATTAAATGACTTGGTGCACCTGTGTCTTAATGATGTTGATGATGACACAATAGTTACAAGCCAGAGGGAACGCCAGCTTCTTCTTTAGGCTTTAGGATCTGTCTTAGACAAACACCAATACTGTCAAAAACGTGTTTGGTGTCTTCTGTGTTTGCTATGTCCACGGTTATCCTGTCATGCGATCGCAGTAACTGAGGTACGCGGGCGAATTTGGGTTACCGTTATGCCCACTGTGGTCTTACAGTGACGCACGGGGTTGTTAATATAAACAGGATCAGCGTATGCTCATTTTGTTCATTCAATTTAATTCACGTTTATGTTTTAGATTAATTTCTGTTGCGCAACTCGGTGCGCCGAAGTTGCGGTTTTTCTCACTACAGCAGTTTACTATCTAAGAAAACTGTACTCTGTTTGAACGTCCATTAATGTTTTCTACTACTTTAACAGAATCGGAACGATAGCAGGACGCGCCCCAAGGTCGTAGAACATCCCAGAACGCTCCGATGCGTGCATCTCGCGCTATGCCATGGACACCTCAGTTGAAAAGAAGTGGAGGGGGAAATATACTCACCCAGATTTACGAAGCTCATCACCATGTCAGCGTCGTTCAAGTAAGCATTGTCTTGAAATGTGGCTAAAGGGGGTCCTGGCGTGGTGAACGTGGACTTATACTGGTTTAAAATGCCGTCCACTTCGCTGTTTATAGTGTTGTACAGGTCCAGCATGAAAAGCGGAGCAGAGTTGTACTTGCCATTAAGCAGATGCGGCCGTGGTCGGTGTGGCAATCCGAGGATGGACAGGATTTCCTTCTGCATTTCTCGCTTTTCGTGAGTCCGCAGCCGCCGATGCGGGTGAAGCTCGTTGTTACTATCAAATAAATTACCGCTACCCGCCACGAGGAACATGCAATAGGAGCTCCACCATAAGCCCGCAAGAGCAAAGCGGTGGTTTCTCATCTTAGATCCAGTTTGTTAAAAGGAAAGTGCAGCTGTGAACTTTCCCCAAAAAAACCTTTCACATAAAAAAACTAGAGATCCTGGAGGAAGGGAGCGCGCGCTACTATTGTGTTGTTCTGGAGGATATCACGGTCCTTTACGATAAAACCGACTCTGAACAGCCGTTACGCCATTGAAGATACTGTCCCATACTCGATCAGTGGGATCGCGCTTCAAGCCATGGAGTGATTTGTTTGGAAAAGTCTCCATTAATTCCGCGTAATGAATGCTTTCGGAGAAAGGAAAAAACACTATGAGACACTTGGGGATGCGTCCTAGCTCTGGTGCCAATGTAACCCTGACAAAAACCGAAAAGACGCCGAAAGAGCGCTTAGCCGCCAGCATTCCCAAAAGCTCGTGCCATAGAAATAGACTTTAAGCTCTGTCTCTTCCACAAGGAGCACCCACATGGGCTGTCCACGAAACTTGTCATAGTAGGAGAACTGGACATGGTAACAGAGAGCGTGCACGAGGGACCCGCCTAGGGGAGGAGCGACAAGGAGGAGGCGGGCAGAAGAGGATAAAACCAGATGAGGATTCTTATTTAGATGACTCGAGTAAAAGGAAAAGTTACTATACTGAAAATCGAACAGGAACAGAAATTAAAGAGCTATCAGGTTAGAAAAAAGCTTTCTGAGCGGACCTAACACCTTTCGACACAGAAACTGAATTCTGCATGTGCGATCCCTTTGCTCAAATCAAAACACTAAAACTGGAAAGGGAGACGCCTCGAGAAACAACAACACATCTCAGGGCCTGTTTTTTATCAAACGTCCAAGTTCTAAAATACAACCGTGTTATATTAAAGGCCCCAAAAGTTTGATTAATATGGACAAATGCGTAGTCCTCTGAGGAATGAAATGAGGATGATTACGAGGGGACTGAGGAATGAGTAAATTTCGTTTCTCACTAGCACATATGAGTTTAAGTAAAGGTGTTTCTTGAAAACAATCAAATGAGAAAAAGTGCAAACTCATGTTTTTGCAATAAAATGTCAAAGTTGTAAAATATATCACATGTAATTTTTAAGCCAACAAAACTATTTCAAAGTATCATGAGGATTCACCACCACTGTGAACAATTCTAACTCTGCAAGTTTCTCTAGGACGGAGCGTTTAACATCAAACTACTCTAAATTACGTTGTTAACATGTTAGCCATTTGATTTGTGTGAAATGTGTCAACATTGCAACTTACTGCTGCCACATTTCAACTTGCTTATTCCTCTACCTGGGATTAATGAGCTTCCACAGTGTGTTACACTATATGGACAAAAGTATTACAACACCTACACATTACACAGGAGATTTTATAACATCCCATTCTAATTCCATAGGCATTAATGTGGAGTTGGTCCTCTCTTTGCAGCTATGACAGTTTCTGCTCTTCTGGGAAGGTTTTCTACAACATTGTGTGTCTGTGGCAATTTTAGCCTATTCATCCAGAAGAGCGCTTGTATGGTCAGAGACTGACTTACAGTCCCGATTGTAGTTCATTTCATAAGTGTTTGATTGGGTTTAGGTCAGGGCTTTGTGTGGGCCAGCTTTACACCATTACTTCAGGCTCTTAACATTGTGCTTGGTGATGTAAAGATTGTGTGCAGCTGCTCGGCCATGGAAACCCATGCCATGAAGGTGCCAGCACACATTTTTTTTTTGTGTTGATGTTAATGTGACCCTATTCTGTACCGTTATGTGGTCTACCATTTTGTGGCTGAGTTGCTGTACTTTCACTTTTAATAGTGCCACTCAATGTTGTGGAATATCTAGGGAAAAAAATACAAACTGACTTGTTACAACATGGCACACTGTTACAGTACCACAATCAAATTTAGTGAGCTTTTTAGAAAGACCCATTAATTCACAAATGTTTGCAAAGGCAGGATGCATGGCTAGGTGCTTTATATAATACACATGTGGCAAAGGGAATAAATACAAATGCCTGAATTCAATAATTAAGAGATGTGTCCCAATATTTTTATCCATACAGAGTACGTTAAACACCTGGAGAGAGTTTCTATTTTGGCTCTACATCTTATCTCGCATAAAATCAGCATGATGAACTTGAGTCTCTCAGCAGTGTTTTCAAAAAGAGTTCAGTCAAAGTCATAGAGATCAGAGGGGAGGCACAGAGGCAGAGACCCCCCAACCTCTGGATCAGAATCAGGTGCCTGGGCTTGGGAAGAGCTTCTGCAGTGAACATACAAAAACATGAGAATAAAGGATGAGAACCTGCATGTTTATTTTACAGAGCAAGAGGGATTAGGGGGCATGCATGCTCACAGACCTACACACACACAGTATGTTGTGTCTGCCATAGAAGATAGATGTGATAAATGAGGAGTTATCTCAAAGTGACTAATCTTATCTAGAAGTACTGCAGAGTGTGCATCAAAGCCAGCAGATGTTGACCGAGCCAAGCTCAGCTAGCCCCCCACCCACATCAGATCTCTGTAAGTGTTAGCCTTGAACAACACATACTCAGAACACACCCCTCCCCAACACATGAATAAAGCACAAAAGAGAGATTATGTTGCTATATGCATTTAGCATCAAACCACTATTTATGACTTTATTTTAACCATTTTATTTTTTCAGAAATTCAGAAGTTTGTAATAGTCTTTTAAAAGACCTGCATTTATGCACGAAACGCAAATAAAAAAGGCATTATATGTTCATTTTCACTGTCACCTACTTTATTGTTCATCAAAATGACCAGTAGACTAATTGATAACTAATTATTAATTGAAAATGTAATTGATAGTAACAGCACAAACAAACAGCTCCAGAAGTGAAGAAATAAAAATTCAGTTGACATTTAAATGTACTTGTATTTGTGTGTGGCAACCATGGTTATGTGCTAATCTTGTCAGAAGATTGTCTTAAATTCGCTAACTTATTTCTTAATTTATAAGTGGAAAGTCTATGGCACAAAGCTTAAGCACGCCGACTAGGAGTGAGTGGGTTTGTCATTGTCCTGTCATCATATAGTCTAGACCAGGGGTGGGAAGCCAAGGACCAGAGTCCAGTTTTGTAAAACCTGGCAATTAACTGATGAGTTGAGTCAGGTGTGCTTAAGCAGTAAAACCACCAAACTGTGCAGGAATCCAGCCCTCGTGGACCGGAGTTCCCCACCCCTGGTCTAGACAGGGCTTCATCCTAATTAACCCACACACACACACACACACACACACACACGTGACAGCCTATAGGCATCTGACATTCACACACATATCTTTTTGCTATGGAAATATAACAACTACTCAGTACATATACTGTAAATGTACAAAGACACCATTAAACATTCAGTGTGACCAAAGGAGTGGGACTAATCAATGTGAAGACACTTCTGTAAAAGAAAAAATTTAGGAAATGTAAGAATAGACTGGATAAAAGTTGTGCTGTATCTTTGCTGCTGCATGTATGCTGTTTTTCTCATTTAACACAACTCAATGATGTACCAATGACCTCTTTCTGTAATTTGTGCAGATTTTTTAACACTTTCAACACTTCCGACACAATTTTAAGGCAGTGTTGCATAATTTCATATTCATTCAATTATATAATTTGTTATTTACTGTAAGCTTTTTGTTCCTGCCTGTATGGCTAAAGAACGTGAATGTTCACCCAGGCTCAGATTAGAAGTTTAGTACTGTCTATAGTTTTGTGGGAACCATTGCTACAAACAATGGGGGTTTAAAAATATATTATTACTTACATATTACATATATTACATATTACATATATTAGATATTGAATATTTCATATTCGCCACAAGCTTCAATTATTTCAAAGGAAGAATGTTTCCACCAACAACACTGGTGATTCTGAAGCATTAAAAAGTGAAAAAACTTTCCTTTGTGGAAACTAGGTAAGGTATTACACAATAAATTCAAATTCTGTTTCAAGAAAACTTTCCACCTCTGCCCTCACCAGAGCTGAATCTGGTTGCCCCGGTGACGGATTCAGTGGAGATGACTGGCAGGCCGTGGTCAATCTCATACTGCATAGCCTGAACAAAAGATGTAGAATCGAAGGTGGCATGGTAGGCGGAGTTACGGTCAGCACGTAGACAAAGCTGAGGGAAGGAACTAATCTGATCAGCAAGTTCAACAGCTGCCTGTAAAGCTGACAAACACAAAAGCAGAGAGTAAGAAAAATACTAAATGAAAAGCAATGTAAACACACACAAAATGACACACACCTACAGTCAATAATAATAATAATTAATTCATGTAATGATTTAAAATTTATAAATGTATACCTGCCTTGTAACTAACTAACTTACTAGCTAACCCAGATTTTGCCTAATCCACATTTGGTATGAAGGAATATGGCTGACTTGGCTGATGGAATATCATGCAAGCTTTATGAGACTGAATTAGTGTATATCAAGAGTTTAAGCATCAGTTTGGCATATTCTTCCATAAGTATAACCCGAGACAATGTGAAACTGATGCATATCCTAGAACAATCCATTTGTGAGTTCCCAGGCTGGTTAATATTTAAATAAAAGTTAATTTCCATAATTCATACTGAGAGTTTACTGAGAGTTCTCACGTTTTGTTCTTTTCATTTTTAAAACTACAAGGCATGTCATCTAACCAGGGGTATTCAAACTTTCACATACGACTGCACACGCCCAGTGGCAAAATACATTTTACCTTGTATTAAATAATAATGCACGTTTCCCCCACCAAAATAAAAATGTTATTATGTATATGTGAATCTGATAAACTAGCAAATCAATGCATCAAGCAATTAGAGTCTGGTAGCTGATTATTTTTTAACAATAAAGCTATGTTAAATACTAATTACATCATTCTGTACCTTGTCCATTAGGCACAACTCTGTTTGCCAGTCCCAAGGCCACTGCTTCCTGAGCTCCTACGGGTCTACCAGTCAAAATGAGATCCAGGGCTCGGGACAGACCAATCAACTGTGGTAGCCGCACTGTTCCTCCATCAATCAGTGGCACACCTAGGGTGGGGCAGACAGCGGGAGAATTGAGTGTCAGAACATACCACACACAAGTGCTGGCCAGAGATGCATTCTCAAAAGACATGGCAAAATAAACTATACACAATAATAAATGTGGTTTTATGCAAAACTTAAAACCCCCCAGTCAAATTATATGTTTTGTGATTTTCTATTACTTTAAGAGAACAGAAATACGCAATAATGAGTGACATATTGTTTTTTTTTTAGCTCAGTCCTGTTTAATGTTCTTCTTCCAATAATAGTCAACAAATAAACACCAACAATAAACTAAAATGGGCATAATTTTGCTACTACAGAGGATGTATTATTTTTTACTTAAAAATAAACATACTTTGGCCAGGGGTCAAATCACATATGATTACACACAAACAAACATTACAGGGTTTAATCACACTAGACAAAACCACAGTACTATGATAAGGCTGGGCCTCCTTATTCCACACACAAATGTTTTCTATTCTGTAAATAAAAAAAGCATGTAATAAGTCACTGAATGTCCAAAACTGGTCTTTCATGTGTTTCATTTTATAAGTCATATGGCTTAAATTAAGAAGATCAAGTTGAGGAAATGGCACAGATTAGTGGAAGTCACTTATTTCTCAGGATCAATACAATGTCAGCATAGTTTAACACTGGAGCTAAAGAGAACACAAAAGGGATATAAGAGTTGATACAAAATAGCTTGCCACCTGCCCACTGAAGAGTATGAAAATTGGGTCAAATTAAAACACCTGTATTTAGAGCACGCAGGCGTGGACCACCTCGAACAATGTATTTCACAGAATGTTTATTAAGCCTAAATATTTTTTTGAAAGAGGGAGCATAGTCCAGGGTGGCAATAAACTCAAACATACTCTCACTACCAATAACAGCTCTGTCAGTGAGGTGGTTTAGTTTCAAAATATATTCTACGTAGCCAATCAAAACGGTTAAATGTCACTGCATACTTTCAATCTCTCAGTCTTCCCACACGAAATGATGCAACATCTGTGTACCATTTCAATACTACTCTTGTTGAGAAACAGCAATTAGACCATTATACAGTACATTATACAAAACATACAGGACTGTGTGTGCAGAAGTAAGACTATTATTATCATGTATTTAATCTCCAATCAAAATGGCTATTAAGAACAAGTTATTTGTTTTTTAGGAAAACAGAAAACATCTAACAGAAGATCAAAAATGTCAGCATGGGTGGGTGTTTTATTCTCCAGAACCTCTCCTCTTTCACTCCTCCAATTCTGGAACTCTATGGTGGAACTACATTTTTAGAGTCACATGACAGGAAACAGTAATTGTGATGAGGCAAACCTTTGGCCACATCACCCAGAGTTTTAAGTGCTGTACATCTCACACCCTCACGAGGGACTCCCCCAGGTTTTTGCCATATGGTTTTCCTAAAGAAACCAGCTTAAAATTACTCTTGCCAAAACAAAATAGGTGAAAACCTACCCGATAGAATCCCAAAATAAATCCTTTCCACCAAAGCAAGTTAAGACATTTATTACTTTAAATGGTGGTGTTTGAGGGCCTTATGTGTGAGGCCCTCAAAAAGGAAACAAAAAGGTACTGTGGGAAAAGAAGAAAAGATGTCTTAAAATGAAAGCAGCAGTCTGAACAATTTAACACACAAAAGAAATTAAGCACTAAACATAATGTAATGATGAGTGAGACCGTAGTAAAACATAATCAAGGCTTGTAAAGATGTAGAGCTACACTTTCCAGTATGATACAGAGTTGCACTGAACGATTTAATAAAAATAGATAAAGATCAAACCAAAGTAGAAAAGAATGAAAAGAGCCTTCATGCCACGTTAAAAAATATGCCTGTTTTACAGATAAAGATCCAACAATCAATTTAATAATGCAGAAAAGGTCACACTAACGTAGGAAAGATGAGTTAAAGGAATGCTTTGAAAGAAAAAAAGACACTCAGATTGATATTAGAAGGTAGGTAAAGATATTAGAAAGTAGGTAAACTAAAAGTAAAAAATCATACACGTATCTGAAATATTGTATATGTGGTACTTAGATCAATTCGAATGTAGCTGTTTACAGGTGCACAAAACAACCACACTTGGAGTTCAATGATGCAGGTATTTTAAGGTTAAAAGAGATATTATAGCCAATTCAGTGGCATCAGATTTTATAAAAATTAATACTGTTTACTTCCAAACAGTCATACTACGAACTACTGATTATGTTTTTTGTTCTACATTTTAATCAGATTTTAAACTGAATGGCATATCATGCTGGTGCCTATGCCATGTCATCAGAGCACTCAGGAAATACTAAAAGCGCTAAGATGGTGGCACAAACGAGATTTCTGGGTGGGCACAGCTGGGACAGACTGTCTGGGGAACGGGCACGGAGGCAGACATGGGCAATGCAAAAACGTCTGATTTAATGACAGAGTGAGATGATGATGACCCTGTTTTTGAAACCGGCAGCATGGGAATCAGTCGCTGACAGTAAATTATAGCACTGCTGGCATATTTATAAACATGGTCATATTTATAGCCCTGGGGAGGGATGGGCTGAACTATAGGGCAGGAAGAAAACTGCCACTAGATGCCCAAATGACCTTCTTCAAAATCCTGTATGGAACATTTGGGTCAGTCAGTTACAAAAAAAGTTACAAACTAATTTTATGATTGATTTACATGACATACCCGTTCCCAGTGATGCTAGAGGGATGTTTAAGCAAATACACAGAAGAACATATGCTGTCTGTATTCAACTGTAAGATACTCAAATTAGAAAAATCAAACAGAAATATCTTGTATTGGAAAGCTTATCAGTTTTGTAAAATGCTGTGGCTGACAAAAAAACATTATGACAACCAACAGTAGTAATGTATTTTGTACCAGAAAAAAACAGATTTCTTTTAGCTCTATTGTGTATAGAGTAGATAAATTCTTGACATTTTACCAAATCTGCGGCAGAAAATCCCCATGATGGCACTCTCTTCCATGACTCTAAGATCAGCCAACAGAGCTAGCTCTAACCCCCCAGCCACAGCATAGCCACTCACTGCTGCAATCAGTGGCTTGGATAGTCTCAGACGAGAGGGACCCTGCAAATCATCAAAGTCCATGAGACTAGCATTTAAATTAATCATGGTTATTTTAAGGCTTAAGGACGTGAATTTCTCGATACAGTAGTAGAACAATAGACTCATACAAATGACCATTATCAAGAACTTGCCATTATAGTTCATAACACTTAGCAAACAACTTCATGAGTTAGCCACTCTCCATTAACTCAGTGCCTATAGGCAAACCCGGCACTTTCTCTATTACTGATGAATGAAACAGAGTACTGTAGACTGTATGACTTACCATTGGAGCAGGACCTCTGGTAACATCTTGCTCCAGCTTGAGAGAGGCAGAGCCCTGGGCAAGCTCCTTAAGATCATAACCTGCACAGAAATTTCCTCCTAAAAGACAGACCGACAGACAGGCAGAAAGGCAGACAGATTAAGTTCTCTAGTTTCCAGTTGAAGACCATCCCACATTAAGGACAACAATAAAAAAATCTTAAATTCATATTGTTCTTAAACTGGACTTTTTGTGCACACAGTCTTTTACAATAGAGTCGTTTGTAAATGCACAATTAAACCCAAATCATTAGGAAAACTTCAAAATATGAACATCACACAACAAACTCCTTACAATGCATCTGTCTCTAATGTCTTAATGTTAAAATTAAAATATATTTAAAAAATTAAGGAGATTGATGAGGTAAACTTATTTATAAATGTATGTTTCTGTTTTCCTTAGAAGGTTTACCTACTTTTCCAACATTTTAATTGGGTTTGTAAACTACTTGTGAAAAAATTGAGAAAAAAGAAAGAAAGAAATATTATCAAGCTCATCTTTACCCTGAAACAATAAAAGTTGCTTAGACAAACAGCAGAACTGATCTCTGGCTGCATGTGCTCAATACAGGTAAAGTATGTCTGTTACCTATTCCATGCAACACAGCCACACTGAGGGTGTCATCCTGATCGAAAGCTGAAAGCTCTTTTGTTAACGTCCGGGCAGTCTCCTGGTTCACTGCATTACGCGCCTCTGGCCTGTTAATCCCCACGGTAACCACTGGACCATTCCTCTTCGTAACCACTGTATGACCTGCAGCAACAGAAATTGATCATAAACATCATTAATTAGCAACAGACAGAAAGTGAGACATTTACATAACTGGAGTAATGTCACTAAAACAAAGTCAATAATGGTTAGAACTAATATTACATTCCTTTGATGGCCAAATCCTGTAGTTATCCTGAAATATCTATTTACAAATTTTTTCTTAGTCAGTATGTTACATGACCTAATTCTTCTGTCTGAAAGATAATAGACACATAGACATTTAATGGCTGACTTCCTGGTCAACAGTAATTTCCAGAAACATCACAGTATAAACAAGTTGTGGATATATACTGATATGCAGTCTATAATTACATTATTTTAGAACAAATGTGGCTTGCATACAGTACTCAGAACAAATAACTGCACTGAAACAACTGCAACAACCATATATCAGACATTATTCTATTATGATAAACAACACACACCATTACTAGCGAAAAATAATACCTGCTAAATTTAAAACTGCCACTATTAGCACTGCAGTTGGCACCTTTTGAGTTATGACACACAACTAAAGCTTGTAAACAAAGAAACATATAGCAAAAATATTATTTTAGCCACCAGGAACATTTTACAACATTAGTTTGTTCACTAAAGAAACCATGAATACATTTGGAAAAAAAATATTCAGACCATAGATATTTGTAAGGATTATGCTACTATCTATTTAAATCATAAGAGGCATGATGAGATTTCATAATTTTAGTGCAAGAAGTAAGTCTCCTTTATCGCCACATGGTGAGTAGATCTGAACTGTTTGTTTAAAGTACATGAATCCCGAAGTCTAAAAATTTAGTGGGGAACTTTAATGTCAATGTAAACTGCAAAGAAGAAAGCATTTTCTTCCCTAACAGGATATATTTGAGAGTGAAACAAGCAATTCATGTGGAAAATAATTGTGGGTAAGAGATTATTTTATTCTTTAGGATTTGATTGCAAAAGCAGCCAGACTTTAGGTTATTTATATGTTAATTGTTTTACTGTATTAATTTGCTAAGCTGTTCTGAAAGGACTCTTACTGGGAAGGCAAAGTTAGCCTATAAATAGTGTTAGACAGGAAGAATTGAATCAGACAAGAACCAACGGTAAGATGCAGCTGCAGCTAAAGTAAACTGTTAGCAAAAAGCTGAGCTTATGTATGGTGTAGCTGTGGCCAACTACAGCTGGTGAATAAAACACTATGACTATAACACTATGCAAAAGCTGTGTCTCTGTTAAAAGTGGTAATCACTAATGAATATTGTTTGCATATTCAAACCCCTGCACTGATGTGACCTAAGAAAGACAAAATGCCTCTTATTTGGACAATACTTGTTATTACTTGTGAACAAGCAAAGTAATTAGCATGTTTTCTACATGGTCAGGTTGTGAAGACAAAAACTATAAAAAAGCCACAAATGTATACATAAGAAAAAGCGTACACAATAATAACAATCTAAGAGGTATAATAATGTCTAACACCCAGTGAGCACTAGTGGTGGGAGAAAAAAGTTTTTAAAAAAAAGTTACTACAAGGAATGGTCCAATAATGTAGTGAAATACATTCTCTGGGTTTAATGTCAACACTCCCAACAATCGGCAGCACCACTATAGAAAAACCTGTTGTCAGATATTACATTAACCTGCCATTTAAAATGACTCCACATAAAAGGATTTCTTAAAGATGAAAGAATAACACATTTTTGGAGTGTGCTTTGTCTGCTTTACAAATAAAAGTATGTGCTAAAATTGTAAATGTTTAGTTTTTCACCACTAGTGAGGACTCTCTGATCAGTTATGAGAGAATGAAAGTCAGACCCCACCAACCACACATAAAGGAAAAATTAAGACTCAGAACCTAGCACTGGACAAACTGACTAATTAACCACATAGATTTTTACATCAAAAATAACAACAATCATTTAAAGGAGCCATAGCAACTATGGGTTGCAAAAACATTTTTAAAAGGCAGGTGCTGCCCCCTGTTGACAAAGAATATTTTTGCGACTTTTTTTTTTTAAATCAGAAACAGAATCAGACCTATAAAACAGCTTTCTGGCAATGTTAAATCTCCACCACCAATATTAAATATTACTCTATGGTATTCATAGCCATAGCTCAATTTTAAAACAAATGTAAATGTGCACTAATTCACATCCACAAAAAAGTGTACTAGCTCACAAGAGGTCTGCATAATATTGATCTGACATAAGATTGTGGCCAAAAGTAGCCATTACTCAAGAATAAATGGTAACATTGTACTGTAGGGTACTATTTATAAAGGCTACATGACACCTACATAAGCTTGACATGGCAACTGACATAATCTCACCTAAATTATTATGTATGCTTCTTCTAATACGCATCATTCATTAAAAAGGTTTTGGTCAAAGTTAAGTAAAAGATGATGCCTATCAATTTTAATGAAGCCTATTGAAATAAGCATTTATAAATGCTCCTGAGACAACTAACTAATTAACAAATTTTCTCTATTTGCTCTTTCTGAGATAATGACTGTCCTCCCGTCTGTTGAATGCTGTTGGAAGACTGACCATCAGGGCCTTAATTACATCAAGTGCCATCCAGATGCACCAGCACTGATATAGGATAGGACTGTTTCAGCTCACGCTCACTTTACATAAAGACTTAATCATAGACTACCTCAGTCAGAGATTGCATCTACCTGTGCAGCTACTAAAGCTTTGCCTTCCAGATTTTAAACAGAGACTCTTTTCTTTGGTATTTAGTTTATTAAACTATAAATACTGTTTGACCAGATGAGGATGGGTCTCCCCTTGTGTGTCTTGGTTCCTCCCAAGGTTTATTCCTCCAGTCTGAGGGAGTTTTCCTTGCCACTGTTGCATCTGGCTTGCTCACATGGGGATATGTATGTTGTAACTGTCTGTAAAACTTCTGTAAAGCTGCTCTGTGACAATACTGTTGTAGAAAGTGCTGTACAAATAATAATAATAATAAACTTGAATTGAACTGAATTAAATAAACATTTATGTAGGGTTATGTCAGCTTCTGTAGTTGTCATGTAGCTTTATGAATAGTATCCCACGTTAAAGTATTACTGAATAAATAGTGAATAAATAAAACGTTCAATGTTGCTCAGTCCTGACAAAAGAATATTTTAAGTTTTTTAAAATATAAATTACAGACTTGCCTGGTGTAATACTTAAGCTGTGTTTAAGACAGGGCTGTGATTTTTTTTTTCCAGAGCGGACATAGAATGGATAGCTAGTGGATCGTATGTTGATAGTCACTGAATTTTACAAAAGTGTACTGCATAAAAACCATTTACTGAGTCTTGAAAGAGGTGCCTAGAAGCACATAAATAACCAAGCTGCAGTGGCACCTGTTTTAAAACGACCTTGTGGGCTGTAAAACAAGGCAGGTGATGCTCCCTGATGACAAAAAATATTTTTGCGCCATTTTACCTGTTTTTGGTTTTTCGTCAGAAACAGTATTAGAGCTATAAAACAGCTTTCCGGCAATGTTAAATCTCCACCGCTGATATCGAGCGATTTTGTTGCTGACTATAAACACTGAACTTCCGTTCACAAAAGTCCGGCAAGCCGAAAAAGCCATTGGCCACTGTACGCATAAGATGATACAACTGAAATACTAAAGCGAAAGCTGTTTACTTTAAATATCACTCTATGATTAATTATTATTGTTATTGTATTACAGTTCCAACTTCCAATGCAAATGTAGAAGAAACAGCTCCAGCTGAACTTTGCAGAGAAATTAAATGAAGCCAGGACTGACTATGGCGCTTAAGTTGTTTTCAAAATAAAAGCCCAAATAACACCACTTTACTTAAACGCCATGTAATCTTTTCTTTTTTTTTCTTTTACTCAAATTTCAGGCGGGTGGCAAACCAACTGAAGGTGCTTTACCACCTAGGAATGTGAAACGTGATTTTGGGAAGTGAAAACCCAAGTATACTATAATAATAAATGAAAACAACAGAAGGGGAAAAAACAAAATCTTGTATAAAAGCCAATATTCTGTGAAAAAAATGAAAAACCTGCTTGTGCACAAAACCCATTCCTGACCCATATGAAAGCAGGCCCTTGAGTGTAAAATCTTTGTGACCCCTTTCCTGTAGCGTATCAGCCAACAGTATTCCTTGTGTAGAATGCTGTGCACAATAAAGCAATACGTGATCAACTGATTCCCTGTGTACACAGTACCGGCAAATCCCTGTGGAATGTTTAGTAATTAGGTATAACAAAGTATGACCTGTCCCTGAAACCTGTACTTCTCAATCCCATGTCATCTGCCTCAAAGGTACTCTAAAATCCTCTAGACTGACCATGAAGATGAACACTGCAATCATGCAAAATGGCCAATCTAGGATGGTTCTTAGTATGCCCCTTTAAGTAACTCCAACACACCGCTGACAAAGCCAATCAGCTCAAATGTAAAGGCATTTCTCCTGCCTACACCTGCAGAGAAGCCACTGGAGAGGATCTGACTGCACTACAGCATAGATTTTGGGTTTGTAACAGCAGCTGATCTGTAGGCTATACAGCCGTAGTCAAAGACTGATCTAATAAAAGCAAACCTTTATGGAAACCACTTTGATAAGACGTTTTTACCCTCTAAAAAATATTACAGTCTGTTATCGCACGTTCCATAAGTGGGATGTCAAGGTAATGGGCATATAACCAATCGCATCAGACCAATCCATGCTTGTTTAAACTCCATTAGTGTAAGATCATAGCCTAAACTGCCACCAAATCTCTGCTTTGTCCTCATCCACTGCAGCCTGTTTGCTACTGTTGCAAAACTGGTACTGATGCCATTTTGCTGATGGCTCTCATTTTCCTAATCATAGCCCACTTGTCACTTACAAGAACATCGATCCCAATACTGCTACAAAATAATCTCCAGTACACTCTTTTAGCAAATTTTGTCCAACTAAAGTTTGTTCACATTTGAGCAAATCAGAAGCTTTTCCGTACCACGCAGAGGGCTCTGTTGCACATGCCTTTTAACTGGGTTTGATCCCAGATTTCAGTGTTTCCTGACCAGCTCCAGTCCAAAATAACAAAAAATAGGATAATCAGGATAATCACTAGGCAGACTGCTGTTACTAATATTAAGCCTTGTCCCCATACCATCATTTAAACAAATCAGCCTGTCTTTTATTAAAAATTCTGCACCAGCCAACCCATTATCATCAGTGACAGAATCACAATGTACTGTGTGCATTAAAATCTCTGCACCATATTGCCTTATCCTGCCCTGGCCCTGCCATTTTCCCCAGGACATCTATAGTAAGCTTATTGCAAAGTTTATATACATTAATCATCTTAAACTTCCCTCTTGTGCTCCAAATTTCCACCACCGATTCAACTTCGGTACTTACAGGAAAAAGTTTATACCCAATCCCTTGTCTAATAAAAGTCACCACCATTACCTTGAGCCCTATCCATCCGAACAATCACAATCAAATCAGCAAGGTTTAAGTCAGGACTCTTGTACAAATAATGTCAGGTAAATCTTTTCTGCCAACGACAATTTTTCTCAATCTTGACCATTAGCAATCAGACTCTGTGCATTTATATTAAAATCAAATTTAATTCCTAGGAATAGGAAAAATGTAATAGGAATTACATTTTAACGTTGTGACAACGTTTTCTCTTTAGGTTGTTCTTTCTTTAATAATTATTCTTAAAACTAATTACAGCTCCACAGAGGTTCTCCATTGAAATTACTCCAGTAACTTTGTAAACAGCAATGTTATGTAACCTGTAACTATTTTAATATTTATAATTGCTGTAAAATAAAACCATGCTTTTACATGTAAAAGTGCTTGCACGGGGGCTGGGTTAAACTATTCTGGGCCTGATACTTCTATATAAAACATAACCATCTTGTATGACATGAGTGAAAGACTGTAAGGTACACAGAAATAGTTTTAAGTTTAGAATTATTCTGTCACTATGCACACAGAAAAATTTGACCTCCACATTTAATCCATCTATGCAGTGAAAAATCCACAGATACACGCACTAGTGAACATACACACTAGGGGGCAGTGAGCATATGTGCCCGGAGTGGTGGACAGTCGTATCCATGGCGCCCGGGAGCAGTTGGGGGTTATGTGCCTTGCTCAAGCGCACTTCAGTTGTGTCCTGCCGGTCATTCCAGTCACAAGACCGGATCCCTAACCTTCAGCCCACAACTGACAATAGAATGTTCAGTGATACTTAGTCATGATTGCATAATTGAAGTCAGTTAAAAAATGAAATAAATAAATGAATAAATAGAGGAAACTCTTTACAGAAAACATTATAAAGGCATTAAAGTATACTTCACACAAGTACAGCAATCTACTTTGTTGTCTAAACCCACCTGAAATATAGTTTATACTTATATAAGTGAAATAACATAAACTGCATAAGAAAATGTGTAGCATGAATACTCACCACACTTGATGTTTGTGTTGACTGTGCCATACAGTACTTCAGGTCATTATTTATAGAAAAATGAATTGCTAGTATAGGCATATAATTTTATAAGTTTATAACTATTATAACCATTGCCACCAGGTGTTGCAGAATTGCTAATATGAAATGCTTATTTTGTATTTTGTACAACCTGTGAGCCAAATTACTGATACAAACATTTGACTGTATATAACTGTATATAGCAGTAGAAAATAAACATAAAGTTATAAAATAAGCAGCAAATCAGACTTTATTTTGTAATATATAATGACAGATGGCAGCCCAATCTGTAAGGCATGATTGTCGCAAACCCTTAAAAACACTTATTGCATATGTATATTACATATAATTAGAAAAAAAGTGTTACATTTAAATAACACAAATGTAAATACTAAAAATAGTAAAATACTGTGAGATCATAAAGGTTGTTATCCATGACTTAGCCATTTTTTATGCAGATTGTTTACGTCCAGTGTAAAAATTTATGGCAAATGGAGAAACTTTATTTTTACAGTCTGGCATCTCCAAAAATACAATCTCCATTTCACGTAATGTTAGGATTGTCCAATCATTGTAAGACTATTTCCCCCAAAACATCTTTCAAAATGTATCTACTTATTTTCAGATGAAGCAGTCTTCCTCCTTTTTTCTTCAAAAAAAGGATGTTTTGAAGATAAAGTTCAAATTTACTGTAAATGAACACATCCTTCTATTATTTTTTGAGATAACCACACCTACACCGCTATTCTCCACAGCGCTACAGCGTCAAAGCTGTCCTGCGTAGCCCTGTCCTGCCTCTGTCTGAAACGGAAGACAGTTTTCTGCTCCCTTAGCTAAGCTGGAAACCTACTAAAACACTGAGCAAGAATAAATAAGATGGCGGTGTTATTCCGTAACTATAAGACTACTTTAAGTAGATGAAATTAGGTTATGACATTACTAATATTTACAAAAGACTAATAATAAAAACTATTCTGACATGACCTGGGACTTTTAATCTGAAGACAGCTCGGATCCCGGAAGTAAACTCTCAAAAGTAAGCAGTACTTAGGACGCTAGTGTGTAGTGGTGGCTGAAAGATGGGCCCTCGAAGAATATGCGATGCAAGATGATGCAGCTTTACACAAATTAGGAAAAACGTACTCAAAGCTGTACATCTGCATACTAAAATCTGTCGATTAGTTGGGGTTTTGTGCGTTTGTGCATCAAGCTGCTGACAGTTCAATAAACAATCTCTACCTTACCTTATACTGTTAACATGTCTTTCGCTGGAGCAGTGTGGCTTGCTGTTCAGGAGAACCTGTACAGAGGTTGTAGCAGCAGACCACCGCATAAAAGCTGTAACGACAACAGCAACTCAGACAGCATCGGTGAGGAATCAAGAGATTGCCTGGACAGGTTCGATAACTACTTTTTATCCCAGTGTTTTCATCTCAGTCGTCAATGCCTAACTTTCCTTCTGGACTATATTAAATCCCGTCTGAAGAGAGATGTTTTTAGACCCGTTAACGACGCTGCCTCGATTGAAGCCATGACATTAGCGACACTTTACTTCTACGCGCACGGTTTTTTACCAGTCAAAATTACAGATTTGTTAGGATTAGAACACACGTCCGCGAGCGGGGCGGTAAATATAATATCTAAAATCCTGGCGGACATTTCTCCAAGCTTCATCACCTTTCCTAGCAGTTACAATGATCGCATGGGCGTTGCGCAGGGATTTAAATATATAAGCGGTATTCCAAACGTGGTGGGGGTCTTGGGCTATTTACATATACAAGTGACTCCTCCCCCCGCTGAAGAAAGCCTTTTTCTCAACACCCTCGGTTACCATTCAGTAATGGCGCAGATAATAAGTGACGTGGACGGAAATCTACTCAGTATTGAGAAGTGTTATCCTGGAGGGACTCTGGAACAGGCGATTTGGGAAAAGTCAAGCATTTGCCAGGAGTTTAGCAGCTTTCAGCATGGTCAGACATGGGTTGTTGGTGAGTTGTCCAGGCATCAGTATGTAATGTCTTTCTATCCACAGTATAGTCATTATGCAAGAATAAAATTAGATGTTCATATGTTCAGAATGTCAATAATAAATTACCCTCTTCATCTCTTTCTTCCTTCAACCGCATTCCCACAGGTGGTAGAGGCTTGCCTCCAGGTAGGCACGTGTTAACTCCTGTGGACCAATCTCAAGTAAAGTCTACAGCAACCAGACGTTTCAACACTGCTCATTCTCAGGTCTTGGCCTCAACCCAGCATGTCTTTGGCTCTCTGAAAACCCGTTTTCAGTGCCTGCGTGATCTCGGAGCTGTGCAGGCCAAGGCCCTGGAGCCAGTCGCTCGCATCATCAGAGCTTGCTGTGTGCTTCACAACATCTCTAAGAAGTTCTCTGTGCCATTACCCAGGGAGCCAGTTCTGGAGCCTGTACATCCGGCTGAACAAGTGGGGAACGAGGGAGAAAAGAACCCTTTTTGCTACTTGGAAGAGACAAGAGAAGACATGATAGAAATGTGTTTTGGTTATGCTGTGGATAAAGAGGAGCTGGAGCACAAACAACATAGAGTTCAAAGCTGACATAGGCCTTTTGCTGAATATTTTATAGCTAATGGAGAACAGTGTTCATTGGCGTCAGACATGTTTAACAAGCCAAGTTACCTAGGTGCAATGCAGAAACTACTAGAGGAATTAAATGAGCTGTGCAACTATGTACTAATGATTATTATAATAATTATGTACTAATAACCTGTGCTGAATATGTGGAAATATCTTAGGATCCCCTCAGTTTCGACAGCTAATGAATCCCCTTTGACGACCTGTATCCTGAATATTAGAGAAGCGCCACTAAAACATTTGACTGAAACATTACACTTTAAAAGTATCATTGGCTCTCGGATGTTCATATCAGAGGTGGTGTACTAGAGACTTGAGTTGAGACTTGTTTGATTAACATTGGTAAAAAAGTCGACTTGACTTGGTATTCATAACTTGAGACTTGACTTAGACTAGGCACAGATGACGTGAAAGTATGTAGTCGGCGATAAGAATAAAAAGCAAACAGCAACATACAGAGTTTGCAGTTCTAAAAGCAGCGACATGACCAGCACAACATCAAATTGCATTAACTTTAGAATCCACAAAGAGGTCAGAACTGTTAAGCCTACTTGTAAACACTGGCTAGTCGAACATAAATACAACAAAATAGCTAATGTTAGTTGGAATGTTAGATTCGGCTTTCGAGTCGATTGTGTATTTATTAAGAAGACAAAACAATCAATGTTAATAAAATTTGACTTCAGTAAAATGATATGACTTGGTGCTTGTGGTATTGTGTTAACGTTAGTGAGCTAATGCTAGTGCTGTATATTCTGCTCACTCTGTAAAGTCTGAAAAGTGCAGGTATGAGAAATATTAGGCTCTGTGTTTAATTCTCTAATTCTTGGTATGTGACTGTGCTAACAGGTAGCGTTTCTGCTGTATGATAAGCAGGTAGTACAGTACACATTTGTAACTGTACAGCGCTGCAGCTGTTTAACCAGAGAGGAGAGTCTGATCAAATCTTTACTTATTTGAACCCAGTGCTGCCTGACCGTGAATCTTATATATTAAGCATGTTGGTTCTAAATATGTATACAACTTAGTCTACCGAGAGTGGACACAAAGTCTGATGTGAAAGGCGACTTTGATGCCTAAAAGATTGTCAACCAGCTGAACAGGATTTTACAGATACAAGTCAGCAGAGCTGTCTGAGATGAATACACTTTCATATACACACTTATCGTCACTGTCCAATGAAAAACATCAATCTCCATTTTTGTTGATTTTTAGTTATCTACATCAATTGAACACACCAATGGTAGTTTACATTGTGTGTTTCATGATAAATGGACCAATAGAAATGCTCCAAAAAATTATGGTTTCACTGACTTACATTGGAGATAAGATATGTTTTTGGTCTCTCCTGTAAAGTTACAAGTTTGGAGATACTTGTTTTTCATTGGACACACGAGGTAAGCAAATACAAACGAGGACTGGTACACTAAAAATAAAAAATCTTATTTTCACATTTCACATATTTGATACCTGTCAAGCTAGTATAAAGCTTCGGTACCAGATTTGTCCCAGTCATTTCTTCAAACCCTCCACTGCACACTATTCGTTCTAACATGATAAACCACAAATAATAATGGGCTTCATTAAAAAAGAGAAGTCTGGTTATAAGAGATAGAAACACTTCTGTTTACAAAAAAGTGCCTTTATTCATTAGTATTTGCCTTCAATGTAAGTGTTTTTCAACCCGATTAAGCCAAACTGACCAGATAAATGGCTTTGAAATACATGAATTATACATGACTACATTCTTTTGTCTTTTTTGTGTGCTTTTTTTGTGTATAGCAGTTTAGATCAAACTCATATGAGGGTTTGAGTCCAGGAGGTGTCATGTTGCATAACATGAAAGTGTGTGTTGTATCATTCGGGTTGTTTAGTGTGTGGATTTTCTTATGACAAAATTTATTGAATTGTATGTGTTTAGTTGTATCTCCATCCCTCTGTATTGTTCAAATAAAGATTAAATATTCATGTTAAAAATATCTTTAGGTTTTTAACGGGTGCCCTTGTTTCGCATTACATTTCTTGTTACAGTGCAAAAGTGAATAATGTCACCGTCATATGTGAAGCAGCTTTTTACAGAAGAGTTCAAATTCTACTAAAAAATGCAACTGTATTTCTCAACATTGAAAATAAAGTTCAGCTCTTCATGACCTCTTCATGTCTTTTAAGTGATTTAAAAGATAATAATTTGAATGACTTGACTTGAGACTTGACTTGAATTTTTTCCACGGTCACTTGGGACTTGCACATGTGTGACTTACTCCCACCTCTGGTGCATATATCCATTAACCTTTTCCAGTTCACTACTACTTTCCTTTGCTAACAGACCTTCCAGAGGTGTTTATGCCGTTTATGTTTGTGCTATATGGAAAAGACAGTATCAGTACAAAGGAAAATACATTTTTATTGTTTTAGCAATAAATCAAAAATAAATTAAAAATAAATTAACATTTCCTTTATAAACACTTTCTGAAACTAAATTAAAGTTAATTAAAGGTAGTTGCAGTTTCAAGCATGGTAAGCGATATATTTATTGTAAGAACAAAAGTTGCTTATGCTACAAAAATCTAGAATATATATGCTTTACCACTGTGTGAAAACAACTAAATATATTTTTCTCCAATGTTTTAAAATGTGTAACTGATCTTTTGTGTCTGTAGGTTTTTTAGTAGAATTATCTGATCTTATTTATTCCGAAACCTCCTTCTTCTGATTCTACTGTATTGTCTCTAAAAAAACATTCAACCTTTGCATCAGCTGGTTGCAGCAGCAAACAGTAATGCTAAAACAAAAGTTTTGTGTTCACATTATGCGTAGACAGAGTATTTTGAAATGTATAATTAAATAAAATAAATAGTGCCTGAAAAACTGGCTTAGACTACTAACATTAGAGAAATTATATAACATCCATATGCTCCTGAAACATGAGACTAGATAAGTAAGACTTGACACATAGAGAACAAATCAAGTAAATATTTGTTTGCCCATTTCTGGGTAAAAACAATACCATAAATTATTCAGAAATGCAATATTCCTCAAATGAGTCCTTTTTGGCTTGTTACTAAAACTTGCAGGCGTGTGGCAAAAGTGCTTATCTGAGCCTTTAGAATGTTTGGAGCTTTCTTTAAAAGATTATTAATAAATAGCATAATAGGTCAAAGTTATAAATGTGGCTTAATAATTGTGTTGGTAATTTTAAATGATCAGAAAAAAAAACAGAATGAGCTGATTGGGATAGCTAAAATTTTTGCTGCACTGAAAGGCTACTGCCAGAAAAACAATAGTAATTCAAATGGAAGCATTAATGATTGTTTCCATGTAATGCTGAAAATCATTTAACCTTACTGTTTTAGCAGCCCATATATTGTTTTTTTTCAGACTGGGCTAGCTGCCTTATACTGTTGTAGGACCATTGCATTGGCATAGATCATATCTGAATTTTCGTATATAGACTCCTGAATAAAGTCTTCTTTGGGCTGCAGGGAATCCATAATGCACTGGTGCAGGAACACATATTGAGACTAAGAAAAAAAGGATGGAGAGCATGGTTAGAGAAGCAAATAAATCAATGGAAATTCTACTGCAAAACATAAGCAATGTTAATGTAATCATTTTTTGGTGAAATTCAGCTAATCTCCTTATTGGTTTGCTAGTTGTCCATTCTGTGTGCACGCTGGAAAAAGTGGTGTTAGTACACAATCTTAGCTCTGTAAATGGGAAACAAACAAACAAAATGTTTTGGACCAGGCTACACAACACTTTACTTGAAAAACAGCAAAGGGATGTTTGTAATTGTGCACAGGACAGGGGGAAGGAATACGGGAGAAGAGACTGTACATTTGCACATGCATTGTCAAGAAGAGGTAACTGAGAAAAAGCCAAAAAAGTGAAAATGTTTTTAGGCCAGGCCAAGGGCAAGGAGTTGTGGTAACATAACGAGGCATTTTAACAGTGCAGAAACCTCTGAGAGAAGACAATGTGCCTCTAAGTAACTGTGGTCAGCTTTCTATTTACTAGTTTGTTGTTCGAATTTTCTTGTTCCACTTTAAATGGTGCAGTTATTTTCATAATGCCTGAGGTACCAGCATGGCTTGTTGAAAGTGGGTGTGTGTTAAGGTGGAAAGAGAAAATACGTACAAGAAGCAGGTGAATAAAAAGCTATCTGATAGCAACTGTGGTGACAATTTGCCAACCCACAGCCTAGATGATGTAAGTTACATGTAAGTTGTTGCTGTGTCGTTGTTTGCTCTAACACTATCATGTTTCATGATTGTCCTTACGGTATTTGTTAAGGGCTTTATGGCTGCAAAGACCTGAAACACAAAGTATGCTAGCCCAGTGTTGTTTATGTTGGCAATACGCATTAATGAATTTGGGTGGCGGAACATGCGAAGAAAGGGGTGTGTTTGTTTTGCTGTCAAGTTTAAATATCAACAGTCTTTTTGCAATATTGCTTTCTTTCTGCACAACAAAATTGCTTTTGTGATCACAGCAGCCAATCATAGATAGTTATAAAAGAGAAACAAGTATTTTGTATTTGTGTTTTATATATAAAAATGTATTGTTAAAAAGTCATAATATATCAAAACTAAATGAAAATGTAATATACTTAATGGTGCTAGAAATTAAGCTAAAAATTGAATGTCCATAGTGGTTTATGAAATGAGAAGGTACTTGGCAAATTTAATTTGTACTGTGATAAGGTTAAACATAGTTATAGCTTATTTAAGTCATTTTTACAAAACCTTTTAAAGTATTTTACAAAACTTTACAATATTGTAATTTACAATATAAAGACAGATGACAAATTATAATTAAAGACCTTAAAATATGGTGAAGAAATATCACAAAAACTGATGCTTTTATACTGGTGTACTGCATAATGAAAAACCCAATTCCAAGAAAGTTAGGACAGTATGGGAGATGCTAATTAAATCAGAAAGCAGTGATTACATTACATACATTTCGCCTTATGAAGCTCTGTTGTTTTTTGTGAATATACTATTGGATCCAAATCCGAATTAAGCCTGGGAGCCAGATGTATGTAGAACAGATTTTTATTTTTCTGCGGGCACACTTACAGACAAACTGACCCAAAAATTCATCACTTCATTTGGGCGGACAGGACAGCGGAGAGCGTTAAGAGGAAGGGAGGCAGACGCATGTTATCGTGATAACTGCGTACGTTCCCCCCTTTGCTAACGCTGACCCTGCTTGTGACATCCTGCACTCAGTCACACTTACAGGGAATAGAGTTTTTTCAATGTAACATAACAATGTGCAATATCTTTCCATAACCCTATGTGTAATAAAGAGTTAATGTGCAATTATCTGTAAATAATATTCTCCAGAGTTTTTATTTATCTGCTTTTGTACTAATTGCCTTGTCAACCCTTTGCTGCTGTAACACTGTGAATTTCTTAATTTTGAATTTCTATCTTAAGGGAGGGCAGAAGGAGAATGACCCAATTGTCCTAGGTTGTCAGGCTTTTGCAAGTCTTCATTTGTGCAACCCAAAGTGGTCCTCCTTTGTAGTATTTTGGATACGTTTTCAATGACGGGAAAATTTGAACTGCAGAAACTATCAACATTCTCTGATTATGTAGCCCTGCTGTTGTAACATTTGTTGAATTTGGCTTGGCATTGTCATGTTGCAAGCATAAGAAGATGGCATAAGAAGATGAATAGATGGATAGAAGGCAGAATATGATGTTCCAACATGTGTTCAGTGTTAATGGTAGACATGCAGGTTACCCACCAATACCCACTTCATACCATGACTGACACAGGCTTTTGAACTTTATGCTGGTCACAATATGGGTTGTCTTTTTCTTTTGTGGCCCAGAAAACAGGATGTTCATTATTTCTGTAAAAATCTGAATGGCTAGTGCTACATAATGTAACATTTCAGCATTGTCATTATGATGTGCACAAGTGAAATATTTATATGGAAATGCAATGTCAAGTAAGGCACATCAAAACTATATTCTATATATATAGTAGTACTAATGTTTATTCCTCCAAATGAACAGCTACAGCTATATATATATATATATATATATATATAAATATTTGAGAATAAGGTTCTTTTTGCATGCAATCATAGGTATATATATATATATATATATATATATATATATATATATATATATATATATATATATATATACCTATGATTGCATGCAAAAAGAACCTTATTCTCAAATATTTTTGCCCCGACCCACCCATGCTCAATAAGGAACAGGCCATAGATACTCCTTTCATACCCAAGCATGAGTGCATCACATGTTTAGTTTTTTTTGATTGTGTATATATAACAAAGCCGTCTTTGTCTTGTCTTTGTACTGTTTTTGTTTGAAAACAGGTCAAAGTGCATTTACAAATCACGGCTTGATGTTTTATTTTACCTACTGTCTCAACCTTTTTGGAATTGGGTTTGCAGAATTAAGTATCAAGCCAGTCCGTGGCATGTACAAAATGCTACATATAGAAAAACTGGTCCCAATTTTGGATCTAGATAACAAGAGGAAACAATCTAAATGACTTTTATTGGGCAACGATGACAGAATACTAAGACTGTTGTACTAACATGGGAACAGTAAATGAAGTGGCACACTTACTGCCACCCTGATCCTTGTGTGTATGTGTGATATGTAAGGAAAAACGGAAGAACAGCCTGTCAGCAAGAACAATTTGTCCACAGCTACAGAGTGGTACTATAGTAGGATTGCAGTGCCTAAACTCCTCATTTTATGTACCTTTGAGAGTGAGGGACAAGTCTACAGATATATGGGGAAAAATGATGTAGTCTGATGAATGTGGTCTCTTATAGGATTGTAATTTCCCATCCACATTGCACTAGGGGTCACTGAATGGTTTGATGAGTATGAAAATAATCATTTCACACTCGCCAAATCAGATTAAACACTCATGGAACATTTTGAACTGATATGTTATTTAGCCCTCAACCACTAAAAACAAAATTGTAAATTATGGAAATGCTTTTTGGAAGAATGATGTTCCATCCCTCCAGTACTCTTCCATAGACTTGCCAATGTGCATTCTGGTGGCTCATAGTGGCCCAAAAGCCTGCTAAGACACTTAATGTTGTCTTTTGTCAACCATCTGTATCTTTCTTCAGTGATATCACGCCAGTAATCTTCTCTCAAACCTATGTGACATCTGCTTATAGCTCCCTCATTGCTCTAACACACTGTACCTCAGTCTGCACCATTAGTGGCCGGCTCAGCCTCATACGATGTACACAGGCAGCGATGTTTACTGCTTCTTCTTTCTCCAGTTGCTGCAATAATATATCCAGAGCAATCAGAGTGCCTGTTCTGCCCACTCCAGCGCTGTAGATGCACACATCCCCCACAAAGGTAATCATATTATACAATATAGTTGGCTAAATACATAAATAGCATTAATGGGTTATTAAGGATGCTACAGTGCATTACTACTGCTAAAGCAACAGTATACGCACCTGCAGTGTACTACTGTAGGCCCTGTGAATAGGAAACTATCTATGTGCTGGCGGACAATCCCACAAAACTGGATCAACTCATCTGTCCCCTTGGGAACTCCATGATCGGGCCAAGCTGTAAAATGGAAGTGTGTCACTGTCCGCTCCTCAGAGGTGTTCTTCTACACACAGATAAACACAAACACTTTTTTTAAACTAATCTAGTTTTAAATGTCAAAATGTTTTGATATTTGTATTCTACTGAAACATATATTGTTATTTCTTTTTTTTAAACCTTTAAATGTCATTATGCATATGTTACACATCAATGAAGTGCATATAACATGGCAGATTTTGCTGCATAGCAAGCCTGGGCATTAAACTTACATGTCTAAGGACAAATTCTCGAAGAGTCCAGCTTTTTTCTTTCTGCTCTGATTGAATAGTTACCAACACATTTCCATAGACACGAGGAGTGTAGTCCAGTGGCCAGTACTGTTCACACTTAACCTGCAAAGGGAGATAATTGAGGCATTTGTAAAAGTTCTTGTTACTAGCCCTGTAATACTCTAAATTCACAATTACAATATGATTGGTATTAACAGACAAATAGAATCACTGAATTAGCTGAGCACTATAACTACAGGATCATTTACATCTATGCATTGTTTACTGGTAAACAGTTTAACACTGTATTTTTTTCCATATCATATACAAACCCTTCCACTCTCTGTACAGTTGGTCAGCATGACGATGGACTTAGACTTCTGCTCCCACACCATTCTCCAGAAGTCAGTGACTGTGGAGGCAAGAGGACCCTGTGCAGCTATGTACTGCTTTCTGTTACCACCGTATCCCTAAGACACGCATACACATATTCAGCATAAAATATGAACCACGACACAGTACCCAACAGCACTGACAAAAGTATCTTATTGAGTAATTTAGCAGCATGTTAAAATCCACTTATCCGTGTATTATAATTATTGGTTCGTTTTGTTATATAGTGCACAGTACTGTGCAAAAGTCAGAGATCACCCTTCATTTATTTATTTTCAGGCAAAGTTATACCTATTGGCAATCTTCACATAAAATTAAATAAATTAAGGGCGATCTTTTGCACAGTATTGCATATCATTACTGTCTAATGAAAGACATGTATATCCATTTTTGTCGATTTTGAGTTTCTACATCATGTGAACACGCCAATGGTCGTTTACATTGTTTAAAAAATTTCATGATGAATAGACTAATAGAAATGCTGCAAAACAGCTTTGAAATATGTCTGGTTCTATTAACTTGCATTGCAAGTAAAATGTGTTTTTGGTTTCTCCTATAAAGTTGCAATTTTGGAGATATTTGTTTTTCATTGGACAGCAACGCTATGCATATGACTTTTATTGTTCTGGTTGCAAAGCAATATGCAACTATATTGTTATTTGTTATTTATTTTTTGCTTTCTGCCAGATCATTGCCACGCAACTCCTCCTGCAGTTTTTGAAATAGCAGCTCCACATCGTCCAGTACGATTATGTGATTCAGGTTTGGATCAAATGTATGGATTTTGGATAAGAGTAGAATTTTCCGAAATATTTTTTTCAATAGAGAATGAATGGGATGAAAAATTACACATACACTGACTCAGGGCAGACCCCCGACCACAACTGCAGTGTTGGTTCGACCCACACTTGTCTGTTTGTCATTTTATTCATCTCATCATGGTTTCATTTAACCTAAAGCCACCAAACTGCATGTACTCACTCAGGGCAGGTCCGTGAGCACTAAAGCACAGACATACTGACCCACACTAGTCTATTTGACGTTTATTCATCCCTCGTTCCTAGCACCGCTTAGGCTGCGCAACCATCCTGAGTTTCCTTCAAGAAATGCACTCTTCTAGTTCTTTTTGATATTCTTTTTATTATTCTTTTATAGTATCTGTTCTTTTATTGTCAGGCTATAGATTTCTAGGGCGTCATTACAAATTCTAAAATGTTGTTTTCACGCTCTGTGATTGACTGATGTATGACAAAGTCTATACAATGATCAGCTGTAATTTTAAAACAATCCCCTTGCTCCTCTCTACATTTATTTTCATAGAAACTTGAAATTGACTTTGGAATATTTTTGCTTACCAAAAATTAAAAACTGCTTGAGATTTTTTTATTTGGGCCAACCACAAAATGGGGTATAACTTCAGAGGTTTATGTCAAGTATGATGAGAATGATATCCTGAGTGTATGTGGAGAAAGACTTACTGTCATGTAGTTGGCATTGATATAGTCAGATTCAGCGCCATTCTGTACATTAAGCTTTACACGAGATGAATCATCTGTAGACATTAAGAAAGAAGGAGAGAATGCCAAGCCTATACTTCTCAACAAATGTGAGCAAAATGAAAAAAAAAAAAAACAGTAAACAAACAAAGAGGGAAATGGCAAAGAAAAACATTTACCCAGTAAAAAGGAACAAAACCTATTTCTTGTTTCTTGTATTACTAAGTGATGAATGTTGGTATGTGTGTGTGATTAAAACTCACAGGCGAGTACATTGGTGAACCGGTTTTTGCTTATGTTTTCGGAAAGGAGAGCAGCTGTACGGCTCTGATCTGTACCCACTAGACCCAAATCCTGTTAACAACAAAAGCAACAACAACGTGGGATAATAAACAATATCAGCATAACAGAATCACGTGAAATGGCTAGATTTAAAGAATTTTAATATAATTATTCCAGGAACAATCTTAACTAGTAAAACAGGTTTGTGAATTAGTGATATTATATCTAAAAGATGGATTCATTTTGTAGTGACGATTCAACACCAATTCTTCTTAAACTAAAAGTCAACCTTTCCATGTGCCACTTTCCACTGGAACTGTAGAGTGACTATACCTCATATTCCTCACTGAAACCACGATTCTCATCACGACTCATGGAAGCGAAGTGTTCTGGGAACTTCTTCAGGATTATTGGTCTAAAATGTTTTATTTGTTCAGTTAGTTAACCTACTAAGCTGGTGTTGCACACAAACAGAAATACAAATGTATAGTAAATAAAAGAACACTTACTTGTATTTATCAGTGGATAGATTGGTCTCTTCAGATGATTCTGACTTTCTAGAAACACTAAAAAGACACATGGTACAAGTTTTTAAATTCTTCAGTAGTATCACATTGATTGAATTATATCTAAAACTAAGACTCATGTCATTGACTCAACAATTACTTAATATGAATAAAAAATATTTTTCTGGTCTTTAAGAAACAAGTTAGAGTATCATTAAATCACAAATATCAGCATTTTTATTTATTTTTGGCTTAAATCTCTACCTTTATAAAATCAGTGCTACTGAATCTTTTCAACTTCTCAACTTTTTGTTGTGCTATATGCTTTATGGTTTTCATGAACTGCAATTTCTATAAAAACTAGAAGCATATTATGCAGGATAACACTACTCAAATAATAATGTCAAACATTTGCTCTTGGTCATTTAATCATTTAATTCTGTTTTATTATGAAAATAACTGAACACACACAAACCAGATAAAACCGTAAAATGTGCTGTAAAATGGGCATAACTGTGCTCTCTGTAGAAGATATGTACTTATTTTTTAGGACCAACATTTATATGCAACTGTAATATAAACATTACATATAACACATTATACACTGTGTGGTGCGGTTTGGGCTGTTTAGAGTGTAGACAAATCAGATTCATTTCTCAAATCTGATCTTTTGAGATTACTGTCCAGTCTCTTATTAGCAGATTGGATTTGTTTGTCCAGCCATTGGCAAGTGTTGCTGTGGTAACAGCATTGGCATCAGAAATTACGTCGCAAAATCCCAGTACTTCTGTCACCCTTGATTCATAATCGAATTCAAACCAGCTCCAAAATAATTAACCTTTTTTTTTATACCATTTTGTAAAACTTTCATATGGAAAGGACAAATAGAAATAGCTTAAAATGGCCCGTTTTTTAAGACAGTGCACAATGTTCAACTCTCAGTTAGACGGTTATGTTACATTGCACTTGTACAGACAAGCCAAGCAGACGAAAAGAAGGTGCTTAGGCCTTTCTTCATTCTCTTAAAAGTGAATTTACTATGATTATGATAAGAATGATTGTTCTCAATAAGTTGAGCTCAGACAGCAAAGTAATTCCTTTTCCAAGATAATGTTCAGCGTAAGTAATTTAAGTGTGAATTCAAGCATTCTCTCGTAAACAATAACAACTCCCACCTGGAAAGTTTTGACTTCCGCCGCCATATGAAAATACCAATACAAAGGATGAGGATGACCAAAAGTAGGAACACCAGAACACCGGCAATGACTCCTAGAAATAAATATTTAGAGTAGAATTCATGTGATACATGTGATAAGCATACGATACTGATACGCGTATATACCCTCTCTCACCTCTTGGATCAGTCTGACAAGTGATTGAGGCTGGATCACTCTGTATGCCAACAGATTCTGCAGTCACAGTAAGAGTGTACCACTGGGCAGGTTGCAGTCCCCCTATAGACAGTCTTTGTCCTGACTCACTAAAGTTTTTGCCATTCATATTGACCAGCACAGATGTCCTCTCTCCACTGGGCGGACCCCAAACAAGAACAAGACCATAGCCTCCAGAAGCAAATTCACAGTGCAGATCAGAAACAACTGCTGGAACTAGAAACAACAGACAGTGACAGAGAAAGGAAGTCAGTATCATGCTCAGCTGAAGAAAAGGACAGCATTTGTAATTTGCCCTTACAAACATAATAGGCTATGATCTCTAAGCAGTATGTTACATATTACTAAAAAGCTTGCATGTTATTCCACAAAAATACAGTGAATCTCAAACGTATGTTTGTTGTAATGCATTTTGAGCCAATATAAATATTTTAGTTGGGGATATTTGTGCCAATGTGGTAAAGCCAAGACGCTCGCAGGACCACTACAGAGCAAGTATGTTTTGGGTGGAGCACTGCAGTGACACTGACGTGGTGGTGGTGTTACTGTGTGTTGTGCTGGTTCAAGTGGATCAGACACAGCAGCACATCTGTATTTTTTAAACATTGTGTCAACTCACCATCCACTCTATTACACAACTTGTTGGTCCACCTTGTAGATTGTAGATAAAGTTTGAGAACATGGTCAGAGGACGCTGCCCACAGGACGCAGTTGGCTGGATATCTCAGGTTTGTGGATTATTTTCTGTCCAGCAGTGACAGTGAGGTGTTTAAAACCTTCCCCAGTGCTGCTATATCGATTAACTCATAACAGCGCAACACACACTAACATGCCATCACCAAATTAGTGTCACTGCAGTGCAGACAAGGATCCAGCCCCATATTATACCTGTTCTGTGGTGGTCCTGTGGAGGTCCTGAGCATTGAAGAACAGGGTGAAAGAGATGGTCTACAGTCTATAATTATATATAGTAGGTAGAGATGATAAACTGGACAGTGAAAGTATATATAAGGAGTTGTGCCAAACAAAGTTGCAGGTGAGGATATATTCTGAAAATGGCATGTTTTAATGTCACCACGAAACACCAACACTATTGCATAGTTTCTGGAATTAATTATTTTTATAATTTTTGTTTATGGTAAAAAATGTAGTCATGAACTGGCTAATGTTTTTTGCTCAAAATGAGTGAAAATGGTCACTACCAAAACGTGTAGTAAGGTTTCAGGAGTGTGGACAAAAGTATAATAAAATAAGCATAATTAAAGTAAACAGTCACTCAGAGCAAAAGGATTTAAGTCCAAAGTAACTTTAAGTCTCTTTTAACTAAGAAATTCTACCAATTAGTAGCTGCTTTGCATTTCACTTACTTATAATTATCTTTACAAATTGAGTATGCCAATACCAAGGATTTTACAATTTTTTTTTATCTGTTGCATGTTGCATCTGCTTTGTTCTTCAGCATCCTGTTTACAATGTGCACCTTTAGTAAAGCTCTGCAACACTTACACTTACACAGAGACAATTAATACGTGTATTGCCAAACTTTCAAAAAAATCAATTTACAAAAAAATCCAAAATAGTAAAATAAATGATTAATTTATGAGAAAATACTTATTAGTTAGCTAGTCAACACTGAGGAAACAGTCTCATTATTTAGTCCATAACAACAGCTAAAAATTTGCTACCAGCTGTGGAACTACAATTTAAGTTGCACAGTTATCAGCATAAGCAATGGGAGTCTGGAACTACACTTACAGGCACATTTTCCCTAACACAAGCAAAAGTATTTTCATTTATACACATATATACAATATGTATTACATTACTGTAGAATTCTATTGTTTAAAATTCTGACAGATGAACAAAGCTAAGGAATTTAAAGGGCAATCCAGTGATGGAAGAGGATTAACCATAATAATTTAGTAATTAAGTAAATTAAATGTGTTCCTTTAAAGAACACTACATTATTATTATTAGTTGTATTAATGGACATATGTTTACTGATGACATTGGTAAAGGTGTATCCACTGCTCTCCACGCCTACAAATAGTAGTAGCTGGCTTAAATTAATTATCTTTAAGTGCTGGTTTGCATTGTTTTCTAATGAACACAATCTTAATGAAACTAAGACATTTTGCTGTACACATGGAAAAAAACAGATAAAAGATATTTAACTAGTTAACTAACTTTTTCATACAACTCGTGAAGTGTAGTTATTTGTGGCTTCAATATAGTAAACGTGTGCTTGATATATTCATTTGTGGCTTCAATATTGTAAACTGTGGTCACAATATAGCGGTGGCTTCAATATATTAATTTGTGGCCATGCCTTAATAAAAAACTCATCACCATGTCATCGTATGGGCTCCATAGAGAACTCACTGGCTCTGGTTTTTAGAGGGTCTTTTGCTTTGTTAAGGCTTGTGTTGAGATGCCTGTTCAAAAATATCCTGTAGTCAGCAGCTTCACTGACCCGAGTTCTTGGAGGCGAGGCTCGTGCCAGCTTTAAACACGAGGTCAGTGATGAGAGCAATGAATAGAAAAATTCACTGCAATAAAAACGGCTAGGAGGGTTTGGGTTAGCTAACTTTTATATTAACTTTTGTCAGAAAGCACTCTAAAATAGAAAGATACAATACTCTCTGGCCACGTCCCAAACTGCAGACTGCTACTACACTAAATATGTAAAAAATAAAATAAATTAATTAATGAATAAAAAAAAGGACACCATCGTTAGAAGTACTTTCAGTAGTGCAGTATGTAATGCTCCAAAGTATGCTGTTTGGAACACTCTAGTCAGGAAACCTCAACATACATTGTTTTGTCATTTCATTTTAGCAATATGCCACCGAAGAAAATAATATATTTTTTTTGTTATATATGTATTAAATCCAGACATTGCATGTATAATTTAAAAGTTTTCTGACAACAGTACCATGTAATGTGGAGTATCTTGTTTAGTTTGTAAAGTGACCATTAACTGGATTTATCTAATAATAAACAGATATTGTATTTTATTTAATTGTATGTTTATTTATTTTTAATTTATCTTAATTCCACAGATGTTGTTCTACATCGCTATACTGACACGCCTCGCCTGTTTCCCCTGTCTAGTCTCATCTGTCTATGTTCATGTTTACGTTCCCTCGTCCATCCCATGTGCTTCTGTTTACGTTTCTGGCTTGTCATGTGATCCGCGTCTCCTCCCATTGTCACCATCTGTCTCCTGTTTCCTCTCGTTATCCTGTGTATTTAGTCTGCCTGTTTTGCCCTCTCCTTTGTGGTTCTTTTTGTGCTATGTCTGTTAGAGTCCGTCACGTTAGTAAGCTTTGTTTTGTTTGTCAGTTCCGGTTTTGTACTTCGTGTTTTGTTTTGTTCTTGTTTGCTCTGTTTATTAAACACTAAAAACTTGCATTTGCGTCCGCATCATCTGCTCGCCTCAACCCTGACATATACATACAGTGATTTAATACCTTACCTTCAGTGGAATCAGCTTATAGGTAATATTTAGGGAATAGGGTGGGCTTTGATTCATATTAGCAAATGTGTTCCCCCCAATGTCAAACCCTGTCCTACGCCCTTGTCACCATGTCATTTTAAAGGCTAAGCAGAGAACTCATAGCCACATACTAAGCTTGTGAATATGTAAATATGTAACAAGTGTAATGTAGCATTATGTAGCATTAGTTCTTAAATTTGTTCCATTCTAATGTTAATGCAGTCTCACTGCGATTCTTTACAGACACACTGTCAACATTGGATGGAGCTAAGAGAGAAAGAGAGAAAGGCAAGGAGAAAGTAGGAGTTTGATTTAAAACATGAAGGCTTAAATTAATTATAGTAAATTGCTGGTTTGCATTCATTTCTGATAAACACAATCTCAGCGAGACATTTAACAGGCGATGGTGCTTAGAAAGATAGACACACTATGAAACTTAAAATGAGAGTATAAATAATCATTTTGCATTACATAACTCACATCTGTCATAACACAGGTTTACTCATAGCACTGTCATAAATGTGGATAAAAACAAATATTGTTAGTTAATTTTCTTATAAGTTGTAGACTTCATATTGTAATTTGTGCCAACAATATAGTAATTTATGTCCTTAATGTATTGTTGTTTCCTCAGTATAGTAAATTGTACCCTCAATATAGTAATTTGTGACCCTAATACAGTATTTGTTGTCCTGGATATATTAATTAGTGGACTTAATATAGTAGTTTGTGGACTCAATATAGCAATTTATTTGGCTGATATATAAATTTATGTCTTTGATATATTAATTTGTGGTAACCCGTGGCCCAATAAATTGTTGCCTCAATACAGTCTTTTATGTCCTTGATATGTTAATTTGTGGCCTTAATATAGCACATTGTGGCCACTAAATAGTAAGTTGTGGCCCAACATAGTAGCTTATAGCCTCAGTAAAGTAATTTGTGGCTTCAATATATTAATTTGTGATTATGTCATATTAAAAAAACTAATTACATCAGCTCCATAAAGTACTATTACATGTTATTGTAAAGCATTTTTATCAGCTCATATTACACTAATGATTTGAACATGTACATATGTTGAGACAAAAATGTTATGCAGTCCGAAAGTCATGTTTTCATATTTAGAGCTACATGAGTTTCATAAGATTTTTCCCTTTTATAAGGAAAAATGTTGCTATCTGCTTCAACATCTCCATTATGGGCTGGAATGCTTTTTTTAAGCGTTTAAAGTATACGTACCATAAACCATAAATATATTTCAATGATTAACAATGATTAACACTTAAGGCATGTTGATGTAATACTTTGTTTACTGTTTGCTATTAGCAGGCCTGTAAAAAAGAAAAGTGCCCATACTTACTGGTGACATTGCTAAAGGTGTGTCCGCTGCTCTCCACTCCTTCAAATACAGTGTACAGAGTGAAGGTGTAGTTAGTTCCAGGTAAAAGAGATGAGACTGGGTATGTCACTACAGAATCTTCCCCTGATCCACTGATGCTGATGTTTTTTCCATCATAGCTCAGTATGTAATTGTAATCACTGTGGTTGTTCACTTTGTTCCATTCTAATGTTAATGCAGTCTCACTGCGATTCTTTACAGACACACTGCCAACATTGGATGGAGCTGAGAGAGAGAGAGAGAGAGAGAGAGAGAGAGAGAGAAATAGGCATTTGAATTAAAACATAAAACAAGTCCTGCTTTGCAGTAATTTCCAGTTAAAATAGACTTAACAACATGTTTACTGAGACATGTTTATCCATTGATGGCCCTAATAAGGATGGGGGATGTGAAATCTAAAATGAGAGTAGAATATATTACAATGGCATCACATAATTTAAGTCTATCATAACACAGGTTTATTCAAAACACTTCGCTGTACATGTGAAAAAGAACAGGCAAAAATATTAAACTAGTCAATTTAATGTTGTTATAATGCATTCTATCAGTTCGTATGAGAAGAAAGATGTGAATAAATACCTATGTTTAGATAGAAATGCTTCATAGCTGTTATTTTTATTGCAGGCCTGTAAAGAAGAAAAGTGCCCATACTTACTGGTGACATTGCTATAGGTGTGTCCGCTGCTCTCCATTCCTTCAAATACAGTGTACAGAGTGAAGGTGTAGTTAGTTCCAGGTGAAAGAGATGAGACTGTGTATGTCACTACAGAATCTTTCCCTGATCCACTGATGCTGATGTTTTTTCCATCATAGCTCAGTATGTAATTGTAATCACTGCGGTTGTTCACTTTGTTCCATTCTAATGTTAATGCAGTCTCACTGCGATTCTTTACAGACACACTGTCAACATTGGATGGAGCTAAAAGAGAGAGAGAGAGAGAGAGAGAGAGAGAGAGAGAGAGAGAGAGAGAGAGAGAGAGAGAGAGAGAGAGAGAGAGAGAGAGAGAGAGAGAGAGAGGCATTTGAATTAAAACATAAAACAAGTCCTGCTTTGAAATAATTTCCGGTTAAAACAGACTTAACAACATGTTTACAGAGACATGTTTAACAATTGATGGCCCTAACAAGGATGGGGGATGTGAAATCTAAAATGAGAGTAGAATATATCACAATGGCATCACATAATTTAAGTCTATCACAACACAGGTTTATTCAAAACACTTTGCTGTACATGTGAAAAAAAGAAGCTAAAATATTAAACTAGTCATTTTCATGTTGTTGTAATGCATTTTTATCAGTTTGTATGACAACAAAGATGTGAATAAATACCTATGTTTAGATTCAAATGCTTCACAGCTGTTATTTTTATTGCAGGCCTGTAAAAAAAAGTGCCCATACTTACTGGTGACATTGCTAAAGGTGTATCCGCTGCTCTCCACTCCTTCAAATACAGTGTACAGAGTCAAGGTGTAGTTATTTCCAGGTAAAAGAGATGAGACTGTGTATGTCACTACAGAATCTTCCCCTAATCCACTGATGCTGATGTTTTTTCCATCATAGCTCAGTATGTAATTGTAATCACTGTGGTTGTTCACTTTGTTCCATTCTAATGTTAATGCAGTCTCACTGCGATTCTTTACAGACACACTGTCAACATTGGATGGACCTGAGAGAGAGAGAGAAAGAGAGAGAGAGAGAAATAGACATTTGAATTAAAACATAAAACAAGTCCTGCTTTGAAATAATTTCCGGTTAAAACAGACTTAACAACATGTTTACAGAGACATGTTTAACAATAGATGGCCCTAACAAGCATGGGGGATATGAAATCTAAAATGAGAGTAGAATATATTACAATGGCATCACATAATTTAAGTCTATCACAACACAGGTTTATTCAAAACACTTTGCTGTACATGTGAAAAAAGAAGCTAAAATATTAAACTAGTCATTTTCATGTTGTTGTAATGCATTTTTATCAGTTTGTATGACAACAAAGATGTGAATAAATACCTATGTTTAGATACAAATGCTTCATAGCTGTTATTTTTATTGCAGGCCTGTAAAAAAAAGTGCCCATACTTACTGGTGACATTGCTAAAGGTGTGTCCGCTGCTCTCCACTCCTTCAAATACAGTGTACAGAGTGAAGGTGTAGTTAGTTCCAGGTAAAAGAGATGAGACTGGGTATGTCACTACAGAATCTTCCCCTGATCCACTGATGCTGATGTTTTTTCCATCATAGCTCAGTATGTAATTGTAATCACTGTGGTTGTTCACTTTGTTCCATTCTAATGTTAATGCAGTCTCACTGCGATTCTTTACAGACACACTGCCAACATTGGATGGAGCTGAGAGAGAGAGAGAGAGAGAGAGAGAGAGAGAGAGAGAGAAATAGACATTTGAATTAAAACATAAAACAAGTCCTGCTTTGAAATAATTTCCGGTTAAAACAGACTTAACAACATGTTTACAGAGACATGTTTAACAATAGATGGCCCTAACAAGCATGGGGGATATGAAATCTAAAATGAGAGTAGAATATATTACAATGGCATCACATAATTTAAGTCTATCACAACACAGGTTTATTCAAAACACTTTGCTGTACACGTGAAAAAAGAAGCTAAAATTTTAAACTAGTCATTTTCATGTTGTTGTAATGCATTTTTATCAGTTTGTATGACAACAAAGATGTGAATAAATACCTATGTTTAGATACAAATGCTTCATAGCTGTTATTTTTATTGCAGGCCTGTAAAAAAAAGTGCCCATACTTACTGGTGACATTGCTAAAGGTGTGTCCGCTGCTCTCCATTCCTTCAAATACAGTGTACAGAGTGAAGGTGTAGTTAGTTCCAGGTGAAAGAGATGAGACTGTGTATGTCACTACAGAATCTTCCCCTGATCCACTGATGCTGATGTTTTTATTATTGTAGCTCAGAGTGTAATTATAATCACTGCTGTTGTTCGCTTTGTCCCACTGTAATGTTAATGCAGTCTCACTGCGACTCTGTACAGACACACTGTTAACACTGGGTATGGCTGAGAGAAAAACAAACAGTAGAGAATCAAAAGTTCAGACTCAGTTATGATGGAAATATTAATTTACAGCACCACAGAAACAGAATGAGCTTTTGATTTAATTTAATTAACACATTAAATTCCTCCAAAAATGCAAACATACTCAATCCTTTTTATTAGATGATTTTATCCCTCATACCATACCAGTTTACCCATAGTCAGTTTATAATAGATGTCTTTAATGGCCATATTTCAACATAAGTTTCAGCAATGCTCCTGTCAAGCACATAAACAAAAACAAAATCTTTGCCCTAGGCTGATTCAGAGGAGCTGCAGCCATCCTGATCTATGATCTATCTGTGATCTATCAATGTTCACTGCAGGGACATTTTGTTGTGAAGTGCCATTCAGATGAACTAGCTATGTCATCTTGGTGAGCAGTACAAAGCTGAAGTCATCTTATTCACCAGTTTCTTGTTTGGATTTTTTCTGTTTCAGTTTCCTAGTTTGGCCTTCATGTCCGACTACTTCTGGCACAGCAACACATCTGTTTGTGCATATTAGTGACACAGCGTGAGGGGCAGCGTGGAGCAGGAAGTTTAGTACACAGAGAAAGTAGTGGTTTTCCGAGATGACAGTTCCCCTTTGCCTCACCGTCAGCAAACTTAATTAAATGACAGCACCAACAAGTTTACCATTATACAGTATGGTAGCACACACCCCATATCTGCATCTTTCATCTAACTGGATGACTGGAAAAACAAATAATCAAAGACCACTTAACAAGTAGGTCTTTAGCCCAGACTTAGAAAGGGTAATTTAGAGCTTTATATGTCAGTAGAAGAATGTTGTATTCAAGGCAGAATTTAACTGGCAACAAATGTAGATTAGATAAAACTGGGCTGATGGTCAAATACTTCAGTTCCTTCAAGGAGCATAGCTGCAACATGCTGAACTAACTGAAGCTTGTTAATGCTTTTGCTGGAATACCCAGAAAGGAGGTCATTAAATAAAAAAAGAAAAGAATAGGACAGTGCTAACAATCCAAACTTGAGATAATAAAGTGTAAACTAGCTTTTCTGAGACATTGCATTTCATAACTTAGCAATATTGCAAAGATTAAGGAAAGCTATTTCAATGAAATTGCATTTTGCTGATATACACAATTGTGTGTCCTATCTAATCTGATAAAGGTACGCGGTCATAGTAAACATAACGTTAATAATAGAGGTCCTAAAACATAGCTTTGTGAAACACCATACTTTACTTTTTGCAAACGGATGATTCTTTGTTGACATTTACAAGCTGATAGTGATCACTCAGGTAAGATATGGACCAGGAAATAGCTATTACTGTTATTCCTACATGGTTTTCTAGATTGTGTAGTAGGATAGAGTGCAATATCATATTAAATTGTTTCCTATTGTTCGTATCATATAATGTTTCCTTAGTCTATGAATAATAAAAAATTGTTAACCGTTTTCATTAATGCTTTTTCTATACTATGGACAAGCCTAAATCCAGACTAAAGGTACAAGGGAAGATCTGAAATAGGTCTATAATTAAAATTATGGTTTATTCTATGCTAAAAGAGTTTATTATCAATAGATGCTTGGATATTTCTGGTAAAATTACTTTAAACTTGGATCCATTATGCAATTTCATCATGCAAAAGCTTCCTTCTAGGCGGATTGGGATACTTGTGGTTGAGTCTGCTTTCTGCCTTATTGTTTTACTTTAGTAGAGTTACATTTTCTAAAGTGGAAATCTTTAGTATCTACTAAGCATTCCCTTATAATAACTAATTTGGTAGGTTCAAACGAACAGCTGATAGTTGACAAATTTGGGAGGTTTTTCAATAAAGCTACTATGTGTGGATGATGTTTTAGTATGCTTAACAGGAATAATCCGATTTGCATCTAAGAGCCTGTGGTTTTTGTTTATAGATAGTACTATGCAACAGCTTATTAAACATTCAGCTTTGACCTACTGAAGCTGGAAGTAGATTAATCAGTCCTGGAAAGTATTGTCAGTCAGTTTAATGCAGTTTTATTCATTTACAGTTTTTTTTAAAGTAATACAAACTCAATTCCAATAAAGTTGGGGCAGTATGTGAAATGCAAAAAAAGCACGAAGCAGTGATTTGTAAAATTTAAATTGAAAAAGATAACAAATCACAATATTTTTATGTTTTGTTTTGTGGACTTTGTGTTTTATTTTGTTTTGTATTTGCAAATATACACCCATTCCAAGTCTGATTTCTGCAACATATGCCAAAACAGTTGGTACAGGAGCATGTTTACCACTGTGTCACATTATCTTTTAACAACATTTAATAATAATTAGGCATTAGGAAATATGCTGGATTTCAATGCAATGCCATATGAGGTGTAGAAGTTCATGGGCATTCATTTGTGGTGTTCAGGAGTCTTTTGGTGATAGTATGTATGAGTATGAAATACCTAAAATGTTTCTGGTAATAGAGTGTATCTGTCCCAACTCTTTTGTAATAAATTGTCCATTTCAGAATTAGTATATATTTTCCTAAAAACCTTAATGACATAAAACATATTGTCTTATATTATATTATATTATATTATTATATGATTATACTGTCTTTGTACTATTTGTGTTCAAATACAGATCTAAGTAAATGTATGTATGTAAGTAAACCTATCTATACATACAAAAAAATAAATCAATAAAATAAACTTAAAAAAAAAAGAAACTCACACAGTGGGGTCGTTCTCATGGTAGATGAAACTATAGATGTTGACAAAGATGTTGGATTTGAAGTGACTTGTGACTGTGGAAAGAACAACAAAAAGTTATAACTTTTAAATCATTATAACATTTAGATGGTCCATGTTTACTTTAGTTCAATATACAATGGTGAATGCTGCAAATTAACAGGAAGTATGCACAATAATTGACAAGAAATGATTTATTGTATAGAAACAGCAAAATTATAGCCATTTAATTTACTATGCAGAATTAGGAAAGAGTTTTGATATGTATTATTAATAATGATAAACAGTGATATGCAAAAAAATGTGTATTTTGTTTGGTGACTATTTCGTCTCACAACTGTCTACATGTACCCTTCCATCATGAATCAATTTTAAAAATGTGTCTTTGAAAAACGTTTCACCAAAGAGAATAGTTCTCACTCAATAGGTTCTCTAGAGCATTTTTACATGGAACCACTCTAAAGCATCTCCTAAAAAATAATTTGAATTCCCTTTAAATATCAGCAAAAAAATAATTTCCTAGTGATTTTTGGTGTATTAGCTGGCACACCTGCAAATGCTCAATGTACAGTATGCAGAGCACGAAAACTAAAATGTGCAGTATGGTGGGACCCCATGTTTACAGGACAGAGCAAAGTGAAGAGATTATGCTCAGAAAAAGGTTCTTGAATGCAGACAAATCCTGGAAGTTCAACTCTAACATATTCTCAAACTAGCTGCTTAGGTGCAGCACTATGTAAGTTCTGACTTCATTTACAATAACATGGGAAAACTGAACTGAGATCCTGTAGTCTAGTTTCAGTTCTATTTTACCGGTCCATGTGTCTATCTGCTGTTCCATTTCCTGCATCAATGTATTGGCTAATACATGTTGCAATATATTTGTTAGTTTATGTATCCAAAAGCATACAGTGCACTCAATTGCAAAGCTGTCAGAAACTACTGAACTAAATCACAGAACAACCCAAACATTTTAGCTTTTCTTTCAAAGAAAGACTTGATCATCAAAATTATGAATATTTTTCATATATATTTACATATATAAAATATATTTCAGACCATAATTACTGTGGGGTCTTTTTAAAAATGTCCATTGCTGTTTGAATTTTACTCTGCATATACAGATGAAAGAGGCTTATTGTTCCTTGTTGTTTGCATTCCCATTGCAGTGAGGTGTGAACAGACAGACTAATTTGTGTATTGCACTGTTTGAAATTTGATTATAAAATCCTTTGATACACAGATCTGCATGGATGTTGTGCCTGCTTTGGCCACTTAATTTTATATATTGAATTTAGATGTTTTAAAGGTATGCAGAATTTTCACATGAATAAAATATTAAATTAACAAAAGGTTTTCAGAACACATACAACACAATACTTTCTAAGTCGGAAAAGATCAAATAGTGGCACTTATAAATCCAATGATTTGTATTCACGATTTCACATATTGTGCTATACTTGTTCCAGTTAAATAAGACTACATATGCTGTCTTTAATCAAACAGGCAGTACTGGCGATATCCACGATAGCGCTTAGAAGAGCATATTGTGACAAAGTAGTTTTTTAAAATCATGATAAACATTGTTATTTGCCCATTCAGTTTACTTAATTTGCCAATAATAGTGCTGCTTTAAAACACGTTATTTATGTAAAAAAATTATGTATACATTTAAATCAAATGCATTATTGTATCATTTTATTTTATTAAGTGCATTATTTTATTGAAGACCCTATTATGTTTTATTATGTCTAGTTTTGAGTTAAAAAACACAAATATAGAAAGGTATTCAAGTTACAGTGTGAAATATGAATGCCTATTTTATGGGGATGCACCGATATGAAAATTAAGCTGATATCAAATATTTTACATGTATATATCTGTACATATGATTTCAATACAACATGAATAAATGTATAAATTCTATAATAGGTAGTAAAATTTATAAAATATTGACATTTTAATATAGTAGCCCAGCCTTGCCTAAACATTTCTGTCTTCCAGATTACAATGCACACGGCAAACTATCTTTTTTAGTACAAATTTTTATTTTACAGAATTTTATGAAATGTCCTGAAATCAAAAAAACAGATAGGCTAAAGAAAGTGGAGACATGATGACACCCAACTATGGTGGCCAGTTATGTCACATCACAATAATATTTACAAAGCATGCAATTTTTTTCAGAAACACCAAACTCCAGGGAAAAGGTCTCAGTCGCTTTTAGGCACACACACACACACACACACGTCTCCACAGAAGGAACTTTTTCCATCTGTTTTGTGTCCTTATTTGTGCTAAATATTATTTAGTGTTATTTTATGTGTTTTTAAGTAAATCAAAATCAGATAAATGGACAATTGGATGGATAAATATGAAAGGAATAACAAGTAAAATTCATACATAAATGCATAAAAGTTTATATTAAGTACCCAAATACTCCCCCCATCCCCTAGATGTTGTTCATCTAGTATGCTTGCAGCCTACCAGTGGACTATTCACATTGGCACACTCACTATAGAAGAAGTTCTTCATTTGACCCATGCCCCCAGTCACAATTAAAGGCCATAAAATTACGGATGCTATCTCATGCTTCAAATGGACTCTGAGTTTATATGGAGTACTTTAGACTGTTGTGTGATTTCAGGAACTAAATATTTGAATTCTGTAAATGTATTGTGAATACAATTCACCTGCGTGTAAAGCTATTTTGCGACAAAGTATGTTGCAAAATACTGCACAGGCTAAGATGCAAATCATCAATCTGAGCATAACTGTATTGTGAGATTGAAAAATTAATGGTTTACAACTATTTCAAAAGCTCCATTATGCAGTTGCTTACAGGAAGCCAAAGAAAGTGTGCTTCTGAAGTGAACGAAATTAAAACATACAAATTAGAAAACACAGAAACACAGGAACACAGCCAGGAATTTTGTTAGTCTTATTTTACCGTCTTCTTAAATGGTTAGGAACCCCTGGAACACCACTGAGCAGACATTATTTATGAAAATGGAGAATGATTCATCAGCCAACCCAAAATATCCAGGCCGCAATGTCCTATTGGCAGAATTTTGTGACCATCAATGAGGCACTGGATGTAATCTTCCAGTCCTCCAGCCATCGATCTTGTTTATTAGTGACCACAAGCTGATAGCTCTTGTGTCAGAATAGCTACAAACTCTTTGACTGCCATGTTTCAAGCAAAGCCTTTTCCACTAGTCTAGCTATAGCTCAACTGGGGATTCAGAGGTGGGGAGCCCTATTTTTTTCATGGTGTCAGCACTCCAGCAGTATTGTTCAATTCATGTTTCATTACATAGAGTTTATGTGATTAAAACTGTTTCTGTCTTAACTGCTCAGGTCAGTTAATGTTTTTATTTTCCTTTGTCAGTTTTCACCTTAACATTATCAACTGCTGAATTGACAGAGCTGCAACTAGATTCTTTGTCTTTTAAACTCAATTTAACAAATTCTTTGGCTTGTCTGCTAAAACAGTTTAAAGTCACATTCCTTATAAAGTAAGAAGTAATAACATGTGTCTCTATGAATTAGCTGTGCATTTTACGTTATGTATCAGTTAGAAATACCCAAACAGAAAGCACCAGAAGCTCACAGCTGAAATTAAACGTGAGCTGATTTTCTGGGATATTTCACTTATGATTAAAAAAACATAGATTCAGGAACATACTATCAACCACACGTTGCTACATTACTTGGATGATGCGAAATAATCTAGTCTATTCCGTGTTAAGATCCAAACAACACTAAATCAAAATTAAGACAAGTATATCTTAGAAATAAGTGTATTTTCACCAGTAAAAACACCATATGCCATTAGAGAAAACGTAATTAAGCATAAATACACTATAAAGAAGTACGAAGTTTAGTTTCTCTTTAAATATAATGTCCACAAGTGCCTTAAATGTTAGCACAGCCCTGCATATACAAACTAAAGTACACATAGGTAAAAGCTATATATATATATATATATATATATATATATATATATTTATATATATATATATATACACCCTAATGCTAACCCTACACATTTCATTCCGCAAAACCATTAAACACATACAATCTGATAATGAAAAAAATAAAATTATTTAGTCTAATGATTAACTGTCAATAGTTGTTTTATTGTATCACCTTTCAAAATGAGCCAGATGAGTTTTTTTTCTTCTAACCCTTGCAGGCACAGAAAGAATTTCAATTAAATTCAATCAAAGTTTGATTTTGTATAGCGCTTTTTACAACGATGTTGTTAGCGGCTTTATAGAAGTTTTAAAAACTGTTACAACATATATCCCCCTGTAAGCAAGCCAGAGGCAACAGTGGCAAGGAAGAAATTCTTCTGATTTTATCAATATTAATAGTAATATTAATAGAAACCATCAAACAAAAACTAATTTCAGATCAGATTATATAGGCTCTTGACCAAATGATATTTCTCAAGCAGTTTCTCTTACTGATCACTGTTCATATAGAGTGGCTGGCTATAGCATGTACATCTTCAAGCTGTACTCATTCAATGCCATCATTTAGTATAACATTTTTTGGTTAGGTTTATGTACGTCCATGTTCCAGCATTTTTCCTACATCTAATTAAATTAGATCCATTAGTATTTGTAGACATTATCCCATACAGATACCTCTTTAAACTACACTTAAAATTAAGAATGTGTGATGTGTGCTGTCATTGTGTGCTTATTTTAATAATACATAAACAAATACAAAAAACGGTGCTACACCAAAACGTTTGTCATCGACTTCAATCTGTATATAATTTTACGAATGGATACAGTGGTTACCATGTGAAACCACATTTTCTGCCATATCTATATATTATCTATAATCTATATATTTCTTGACTGTATTATTACTATTCTTCATTTTGTTCTCTATAATTAAAATATAGGCTTATGTACTTTTTTATCCCTCCCTAAAATCATTCCATTTATTGTTTTTTCATAAACACAAATAGAAAGATGACAAAATTGATAGTTTATCACAGTGACTGATATGATTTCTCTGGAAGAACAGTATACCCTATGTGGACATGAGCTAAATCTGATATTAATCATTGTGTCTGACAAGCATAGCTTAGTGTACCCTGAGATTGGCTTACCTTCCCAAGAGCTACACAGTGACACAGAGACAGAAACAGCACAAGACGTCCCATGATCTAAGCAGGAAAGCGGTCCATACAGATTAACAGAGCTCTATACTGACAACTCCACGTCTGTCCTCTGCAGTTTAACATATGGTTAAAGAAATGTTGCTGCCTTACATGGGTTCCTAGTTTGTCTTTGGTTTCTCTTTTGAACCCTACCTCTCTGTGTTCCTCCGCCTAAGGACTTATCATAACCTGTTTAAAGGCACTTCTCTTTTTTCTGCTGCAGGGAATGTCCAAGCACTTCAACCTTCGCCCCCCCTTTATTATACTTCCCTATTTTAAAACTCCACCTTTATATTGTTACTCTGTGACTCACATGTCTTAATACTGCCTTAATACTTCTTCTTCTTTTACTATTTTTATCACTTAATCAAGCTTTCCTTTAATTATTTTAATCCTAACCATGTTTTTCACTTTTTAATTTGACTTTGACAGACAAAATTATGAAAAGACTGTAGCACAGTCTTTCTGTAGCACAGTTCCTATACTGAGTATACTGTTTGCTAATGTAAATAGAAGCAAACATCAAAAGAGATGGTTATCTGTTAAATATCTGTAGTTATGCATATATAACATATAAAATGCTGTATTGTAGATACTATGAACTTCCTGTACTGTTGATCAGCCTCGGAGTCCTGCTCCCAAATCATTCTTCAGAAGTCATAGATAGTAAAAGTGAGAGAACCTCTACTATGTACTGATCGGTGTTACTAGCACATGCTTAACACAGACATGCAGATTATAAAACACTCACCACTAAAAACTGTACAACAGTGACAAAAGTGTCTTACTATGCAATTTTGTTGTAAAGTTTTTGTTAGAGCCATAAAGGAAACAAGTGAATTATAGTTAAAAATGTGCAATGTCTAATGTTTGTTTGAATATTTCATAGGACTAACTGTTGCTTATTTAGTCATTTGTATTGCAGACATCACTCTGCTGATGCAGTAAGCAGCGTGAATAACGTAATGGGTAAGAGCGCAAAAGTCTTTGACCATGAACTAAACCGATCTCCTGTATAGATAAAAGGAACCTTTATTTTTGCAATGTATTCTTGTAATCTTAAGATTTTGTTTTAGTCATTTAAAGAAGTCTCACATCATTGACTCAAGCTCAAGGAACTGGTCAATAAACGAAACTGTAAGAAACTGCGTCTACATTGGTCAAAGACTGTGCTTATTGATACCTCATAGTGGAATACATCTTGCTTCTAGAGAAAGAAAACAAAATCTTTATTGATCCTAATGCATCCAGAAAGGAAGGTAAATTAAACTAGCATACTTTTCTACAGTTCATTTACTTATGGAATGTTGAAGACAAGGATTAACACAAAAAATTGCTTTGATGTCTGAATGCTAAGATGAACATGCTATTCCTGCTGCTATTGGAAAAGCACTAATGAAAATCTCAATGCTTACCGTACTCTGCATGTGTCTTTTTACCAGAGGATTTGTAAACAGTTAGAAGACTGAGAAACTGTTGAAGTTGCAGTGAACTCAATGTGCACTAGCATAAATGGCTGATTTATCAGCATGTGAAAACAGGGATTCGGCTAGCCAAAAGAGGGCGCCAAAGCTCACAGAGGTTGCCATGGATAAGAAACTGAATAGGCTGAGCAATAGGAGACAGCGAAAATTGGCACTGCTCACTTGCAAGATGCATGATTTTCAGCAAATGAAAGGTGAAGATAACGTGGAAATAGTTGGCGTGGAATTGTCACATGACTTTCATCACATATTTAGTGAATTTAGAGAAGCCAACGAAGAAATGGTTCAGAATTTATCAGAAGCAGAATGGGAAGATGACCAGTCCAATTGGTATAAGCATAAATGTGATGAATTTGAAAGGTTTATTTTTTAAACTGAAACTGGGTCTCAGAAACACATAAAGGGCATAGTGAAGATAATGTCATTATGCTAAAGGACAGTGTTTCAGCAACTTTCACGCTGGGTGCTAGATGCAGAAATAGCTCTTCAGCACCATCTTCAACCAACTCTACATGCATTAAGGCCAAGGCAGAACATGCAGCATTACTTGCACGTGCAGCTGCATTAAAGAAAAAACAAGAATTAGATGCTGAGAAGTTAAAATTAAAGGCTAAACGAAGAATATGTTGAGATGGAGGCAGAGATTGCAACTTCTACTGCCAGATTAGAAGTATTTAGTGAACATGAGAATACTTGTGATGACATGAGTAACAATTATCATTCACACAAAAATGTTGAGGTGCGCAAAAGTGATATTTCTGATTCTCCTTTGAAAGAGGAAAGGAAACCTGTACCACCTCTTCTGAGGTCACTGTTACAGTCACCTGGTGCGCGCAGCAAGGCAAATGCATTAGCTTGATGAATAGCTGACTCTGACTTCTTTAACTCACAACAGTTACACAGCCCTGAGAAAGAGCTTTAAAAGATAAAGCAATGCCAGAATGAAGTAACAGAGTTACTAGTCATGCAGCAAAGTCTATCCTGGTTTCATCAGAGAAAGGTTCCAGTGTTCATTGGAGATTCACTTGCCTATAGATCATTTATGAAAGTGCAATTTAGAAAAAGAAGAATAGTGATCAGGGCAGGTTGTTTAACTAAGAGCAGCACATGAGGGGGGAACCGAGAGACCACATCCGCAGTTGCGAACACAAGCAGAAAGATCAAGGGTTAGAGAAGCATCCAACAGTACCTCACAAGATGAAGGAAAATAGGGGTTCTGATGGGCACACCAATGACAATAGCTAGTAGCGAAAAACTGCATAGCGAATCGCATATCAATGGACACCATTAAAGACTTGCTGGTTCAACACTTCAACGTAGACTTTCCCAAAGGGCGATATGAGGATAAGACATATATATATATCTCAAGAAAAATAATCCATTTGTGCAATTAGTGACAAAAAACATATCACATCAGATTGCCTTTGAAAGATGAAAAAATCCAGATTCCAGTCAACAAATGCATAGCAATGCAGAAGCTGTTAGGTCTGAAAAGAAAACTCGCAAGAAATCCTCAGTTTTACAGTGATTACTCTGGATTTATGGACAACATGCTTAATAAGGGATATGCTGAAAAAGGACCAGAGGATGAGTTGATGAAATGGTGAAGTATATCCCCCATTACGGGGTTAACCACCCCAAAAAGAATAAGATTTAAGTGGTGTTTGACTGCAATCCGTCCTACCAAGGTTTTTTTTCTTGAATGGCCAGTTATTGCAGGGACCTAACCTCACAAGCATTCTTCTTGGAGTGCTGAACAGGTTTCGCAGACAACCAGTAGCCATCATGGCTGACATTGAATCAATGTTTTATCAGGTCCGAGTTCAAGAGAAGGATGCAGACCTCCTTAGATTTTTGTGGTGGCCTGAAGGCAGTCTAGAAGAAGAGGCAGTTGATTACCAGATGTGTGTCCACATATTTGATGCTACCTCGTCAACAAGCTGCTCCTGCTTCGCTCTTCAAAGAATAGTGGAGGATCGACAGGATGAGACAACAGATAAGGCAGTTCAGACACTCCTGACTAGTTTTTTATGTAGATGATTGCTGGTAAAAACTGATCAAGAAGCAATCATACTGGCCAAGGACCTGAAATCTCTCTGTAACAAGTGTGGATTTCACTTAACAAAGTGGCTGAGTAATTCAAGAGCCTTTCTGTCATCTGTTCCTGAGCAACAGCGAGCCACAGATGTCAAGACTCTAGACTTGGACAGTGTGTTGTTGCCTGTAGAACAAGCCTTAAGGCTTACTTGGTGTACTTTAACGGACACATTCTCCTTTAACATCAATGTGCAGAACAAACCACCTACAAGAAGAGGAATCTTATCAGTTGATGGCTCTGTATATGATCCCCTTGGATTTTTATCACCATTTGTGTTGCCAGCGAAACTGCTCCTTAAGGGACCTTTGTAAAGACCAGACCGGATGGGAGAACGAGATCACAAAAAAATTATAGAGAACATGGACTGTTGATTTGTGGAAGCTTTCTAGCTTTAAAGTCAAAACATGTTTTAGGCCTGCAAGCTTTGGACCTGTCAAGACAGCACAGTTACATAATTTTCGAATGTCAGTGAGGGCGGTTATTACAGCTGCAACTGTGGCAGTCAAGATGGACCGAATGTTAAGGCAGGAACTGGGCATGCAGCTGGAGGAGTCATTGTTTTTGACGGACAGCATGACCACCTTGAAATATATTGAAAATGATGCCGTTTGATTTAAGATGTTCATAAGACGAGTGTCATTGATAAGAGAGGTCTCCAAGCTGTCACTTTGGAGGTTTGTGAATTCATTAGAGAATCCCGCAGACCATGTCTCAAGAGGTTTGATGGCAGTAAGTCTTATGAGAGAAGAACTGGATTGAAGGACCTTCATTCCTACCAAGACCGTGCAATGAGTGGCCTGTCAGGGCAGACCAACCAATTTCATTGTTTAAAGAAGATCCAGAGATAAAAGGACACGCTCTGTCTTGTGTCATCAGATCTGAAGAAAACGAAGAAGCATTGGGCAAGATCATTGCATATTATTTTGATTGGCATCATACAAGATGAGTGTTGAGAGTTGGAAGAATTTTTACATGAGAGAAAGAAACATGTTACACCTGTCAATAATTTAAAAAATAATCTGCTAAGTAAACAGGTGCTGTCTTGCTACTGTGTTGACAAAGCGCTATGGGATGTTAGCGCTTAAAGTGCTCGGGTCAGTTCTACTGTTGTGATAATCTGTGCAGAGCTGACAAAGTGTTTCTGTGTAAAATACCCCCACAACTTGCACGCAAGTGATTGTTTGCAACTGCAGCTTGCGCTCCAGATAAATCCATGCTTTCAGTAGGCACGGCCACCTTAGCAACGCATTGACACACATTATGCTAATCAACATAATTTTGTAATCGATAAAGAGAAGATGTGTGTTGTAGGAGTTCGAGTGAGAACGCTGAGGCAAAGTGGCCTTTATAACCAAAAATCCAGAGGGGGGAAACGACAGAGAGTCCTTTCCTCAGCCCGAACTTAAAGGGCCAGCAACAGCCAGCTTATAACAGTGTCTGTGTGTAAATACTGTTATACTAATACTGCCCCATATATATATATGTGTGTGTATGCGTGTGTGTGTGTGTTTATTTATTTTAAATACAGTTGTGTAAGGTTCTATAGTACATTTGTAAATCAGAGGATAAAAAACAATTTAACAAAATCTTTACATTTTGATATCTTTACTTCTCACTTAAAGTAAAAAGGCAATAGTGATTTGATTTATATTGTGATATATATCGATATCGACTGATATGAAAAAAATTATTGTGATAAGACTTTTTCCCATATCGCCCAGCCCTACCATGAGGTTGGATACTGTAGACGGAATCATGTTCTGGCACAGCTAAGTCAAAAATATTGGATCCCACAAGCAAATTCTGCCATAAAGATGGTATCGGATTGCTACAGATTATCGCAGATTGTATGCCATTGCCAGTAAGCAAAAGATGGCAGACTTGCCAGTAGAGAGACTGACACCAAACAACCTATCCTTTACATATACTGGTATTGACTAATTTGGGCAATTTTAAGTTAAAATAGGGCGAGTCATAGTCAAGAGATATGGCGTATTATTTACTTGGTTGACAAGAGAGTGGTTCATATAGCGGTTGCTCACTCTCTGGACACCAATGCATTGCGACGCTTAATTAATAGAAGAGGGCATGTATCTGTTATCAGACCAGACAATGGAACAAATTTCATTCTGTAAGAGGGTTGCGTGAAGCAATACAGAACATGAATGACTCCATAATCAAAGAAGAAATGCTGGATGGAGGAACTGAGTGGAACTAATCCACCTGATGCCTCCCATCAAGGAAATGTCTGGGAAAGCCAGAGTAGAATTGTAAGGAAGGTTCTAGGTGCACTGTTGAAAGGATGAAGGATGATGGCTTGCACACTGTTGCACACACTCATCTATTACTGATGAAAACAAAGCCTATGATACCACCAGGGTTTTTTGAGAGAAGTGATGTGCATGGGAGGAGGCGTTGGAGACAAATACAATACTTGTCTGATCTATTTTGGTAAAGATAGACCATGGAATGCTTACCCCTGTTGCAAGAATATCAGCGCTGGTCCAAGCTGAAAAGAAACTTTGCAAAGACATTCTTCTGACTGTGGATCCTTCAGGTTCATGGAACTCATGGCAGATGGGCTGTGTTATCAAGACTATGCCAGATTCCATAAGCAATTCTTAGAGTGTGCAAGTGCAAACAAAGAGCAGCATCCTGGAAAGACCTATAAGCAGGTTATGTTTGTTACAGGTTATGTTTGTTACACTAAATGCTTTGAAAGACTGGTTATGACCCACATCAAAGCCACCATCGACGTCACTGTGGACCCACACCAGTACGCCTACAGGAGGAACCGATCCACAGACGATGCCATTTCCTCTGTGGTCCACACTGCCCTCACCCACCTGGAGCAGAAGGACTCTTATGTCCGTATGCTCTTTGTGGACTTCACTTCCGCCTTCAACACCATGATACCCCAGACACTGACAGATAAGCTCTCCTCACTTGGTCTGCGCTCTTCCCTTTGCAACTGGGTCCTGGACTTCCTGACCAACAGGCCGCAGTCTGTGAGGATCCACAACCTCTCCTCCTCCACCACAATCCTCAGCACTGGCTCCCCTCAGGGCTGTGTGTTGAGCCCCCTTTTGTTCACGCTGCTCACATATGACTGCTCACCCATCCACCCAGGCTGTCATATTGTGAAGTTTGCGGACGACACGGCAGTGGTCGGATGCATCACAAACAGTGATGAGTCTGGCTACAGATGGGAGGTAGAACACCTGGAGGGTTGGTGCAGAAAGAACAACCTCTGCATCAACATAAAGAAGACGAAGGAGATGATTGTGGACTTCAGAAGGGGCAGACATGCCCACCTCCCCCTGCATGTCGGAGGGTCTGCGGTGGAAGTGGTCTCCAGCTACAGGTACTTGGGTGTTCACCTGAGCAACAACCTCACCTGGAGCAACAACACTTCCAGCCTGGTCAGGAAGGCACATCAGCGGCTCTACTTCCTCAGGCGGTTGAGGCGAGCTGGGCTCGAGAGCTCGGTCCTCACCTCCTTCTACAGATGTGTGGTGGAGAGCGTTCTATGCTCCAGCATCAACGTGTGGCACGGAAGCTGCTCTGCTGCAGACAGGAAAGCTCTGCAGAGGGTGGTGAAGGCTGCACAGAGGTCTGTCGGAGTCAGCCTCCCCACCACCACGGACATATACACCTCCAGATGCAGGAAGAGGGCCACCTGCATCATGAAGGACCCCACTCATCCAGCACACTCACTGTTTGTCCCGCTCCCCTCAGGCAGGAGGCTGCGGAGCGTTAAGTGTAGAACGAACAGACTGAGGAACAGCTTCATTCCGGAAGCTGTAAGACTTTTAAACGCCACTTAGTGGAACCACTGCACTGACACTTTTACTGCACTGACACTTTAACGACACCAGTCACTTTAATACACTCTGCTGCTACCTTCTCCATTCCTGTTCATTTTATTTTCATATATTTTATATATTTATGTTTATTTTATTTATTTAAGTACTGCTGTCTGGGTAAAACTGGGTCCTTGGGTACCACAATTTCGTTCCACCCCATGTACCACATGTGATGCGAATGACAATAAAGTCTCCTTGAATCCTTGAATCCTTGAAGGAAGTAGTGTGAATGGACAGTTAAAGTTGAAAAATTAGAATATATGTGTATAGTTTGATTAAGAAAGTAAATGGCTCTATTTGATTTAAGTAATTGATCTAGTCCCTATGTCTACACATATAGGGGCTGGGCATGTTAAGAGTCATAATGGAAATAAGTAAATTATAGTTTAAAATTTGTAAGTTTTTAGTAGTTTATAGACTCTTGCTCATTTATTAATGTTAATTGTTAAGTTTAACTGTGGTACTTTGGTTGTTTGGAGGCGTTATAAAGTGGATGGCCCAAGGATTCAAGCAGTGCACACAAATTTTATTAAAGTGCTCAATATAAGTCACAAAATAAAAATGTATTGAAAACCCACTGAATGCTTCTAGCAGCCTCTCAAAAGAATAAGCATGGCACTATCGGCTGCTGTACTAACACGGACAAACTAGCTTGCCCCAAGCTACGATTACCGCACACATTAATATCAGCATGACGTATCTATCCCTAGACTACCTGCTGCAGTTGCTTATACCCCAAATAAATAAAAGAGATACAATAAAAGAGAATTTGGATATGCAGCTCATGTGTGGAGTAGACATCATAGACTAAGTGATGTATCTGGTTTCTTGACATCATCACACACCCTCACCCTAAGGACGTCAGTCCTCTGAATGACGTGACAGATAATCAGCAAAAGTATTCTGAGAATCCCTCTTATACTTAACAGTAAACCTAAACGGTTGTAAAGACAAATACCATCTAATGATTCTGGCATTATTGTCCTTCATACTTCACATCCATTTAAATGCCAATGTCTCTTTCTCTACAGTTGAATATCCACTTCTGGCTGATATACACAATGGGCTGTTGTGCTTTCCCCTCTCCCTGGAGTAACACTGCTCCCAGACCAAGACCAGAGGCATCTGATTGCGTTATAAAGGGTTTACTAAAGTCAGGACTTTTTAATACAGATTCTGAACACATGCAGTTCTTAAGATCTTGGAATTCTGCTTCACATTCTGCTGTCCATCGTACTCTCTGAGGCATTTCCTTTTTTGTGAGGTCTGTTAATATGGCAGTGCGACTGATAAAGTCAGCGATAAAGTGTTTATACCATACGACAAGCCCCAGGAATGATCTCACTCTTCCTTGTTCTGATGGCTTCAAACTTGAGGTCTAATGATACCTCTTCCCAGCACGTATCCCAGATAAAAGACCTGGCGATGCTGCACTTGGCGGGATTGATTGTCAGTCATGCAGCCACCAGTCTCATATCAGCCAGATGTTTCAAGTGGTCCCGCCATGTTGCACTGTAAACAACCACATCGTCAATATATGCAGTCGCATACTTATTAGTACCACATAGTGCTCTGTCCATAAGAGTTTGAAATGTGGCTGTGGCTCCAAGCAAACCAAAAGCCCGCTTGGCATGCGGAATGCTGTCAACTCTCTAACTGTTGGCTCCTGTGGAACCTGCCAATACCCCTTACAAAGATCAAGGGTGGTAAGATAAGTTGCCTTACTTAACCTCTTGACCAGTTTGTCTGCTCTAGGCATGGGGTATTGATTAAAAGCCCACCAGCACTACTGGACTACACTACTTGCTAGATAATGCTTCGATCACATCCGTCTCCAGCATTGCTTCCATCTTGTTTCTCAGCTCAGGGACTAGACGAGCTGGCACTATGCTGCGCCATGTTTGTCCTTCCTGGCTCTTCACTGAAGAGTGACACTGCATGGCAGAATCCTTCTTATCTGCCACTGCTGCTCCATGGTGAGGTATAACAAGTCTGGTGTAGCTGGTGCTGTGCTTGGACCTGCAAAGTATTGTTTTTGGTGCTCCATGGCTTTTATCCACAGGTTCAGGGCTGTTGAAGGCTCTTTCTCATGCCATTTCCTCAGCATATTAATGTGGAAGCTCTGCACTTGTTTTTTGCGATCAGGCAGTGACAGTTCATAAGTGGTCTGATTGGTCTTCTTCAGAACTGTATAAGGTCCTTGCCATTTTGCAAGTAAGCCAGTTTCAGTTGTTGGTAACAAAATGAGCACTCTCTTACCAGGCTTCAACTCATGATGTCCTGCTGCCTTATCATAGCACACCTCCTGCTTTGTTTGGCCTGTCTTCATGTTCTCCTGGACCAAGTTCAGCCATTCGTTCGTCAGCGATTGTCCTGCATTTTGAGGATGAAGGAAAGGATATTTAGCTTTTCCCATGCCTCCTTCAGAACATCCAGTGGCACTTGCACTGGTCTCCCATAAAGAAGTTCAAAGGGAGCAAACCCTGAAGAAGCTTGTGGGACCTCTCTGTAAGGAAACAAGGCAGGAAACATGTCACTTTAGGGTTTCATTAAAACAAGTATGTTGATATATATACACATCAGGTTTTTGGTTGAACTCTTGGAATAATGTGGCTCTTACTTTCTCCTGATGTTTTTACGCTTTGCTTTTCTTTCTTTTAGTCTCCTCTCCAAACAGAAGTTCCCTGAATGCTTTTACATTTATATCTTTGCTTTTATTATGCATACTTTCTCCCCTCGTCACTACATTAATTTCAGCTTGTTTTAATTCTAGTATTAAGAGATCCACAAGAATAGGAATGTCTCTGCTTAGTATTACAGCATATGGTACTCTCTGCACTATACCTACACTGACTAAATAATCCTGATTGGAAATATTTGTGTTAATTTCAGTTGTAGGATAAGTCTGCTCATCACCATGGATTGCATCCTGTGTGCTGAACATGTTCTGGTTCGAGACATTTTTCAGTAACTAGTGTCTGGCTAGCTTCTGTGTCGACTAACTCTATGCCCTATTTTAACACCTCAGTGATTTAGCCATTTAAACATTTTGCCAGCTCTTGGTAGATAACCCAGGTGATTAGAACTAGTGACTAGACACTGCTTTTGTGCCTAGTATGGCCACAATTGAAACTTTTGCTGACGATGAACATTTAACCATGGCGTTGTACCACTACCACCAATTACCCCAGACTTACCAGATGGAGCGGATGACTGATTGCTCACTGCGTTGGCACCCAGTTGGAAGTTGCTTTTGGTCGCCCTTGTTGCAATAAATGCTTCTGCTGAAGTTGATGCAGGGCTGCATTTGAAGATCCGACTTCTTAGCTGTGCATTTAGGGTTTAGAAATACTATTCCATCACAATCGCATCCCCAATTTCATCATTAGAGTTCTGTGCTGGTACCATCCATTTCTTATATATATATATATATATAGTCCTTTCAGCCTCACGTAGAGCTGAAATTTGAAATTTATTAAATTGAACTTTATCTTCATCTGTAGGTCTCTCTATTTACTTCATACCTCCTCAGAACTGTGTTGTACTCACCCGCATCCTTACAGTCCATGGCCACATACACTGCACCTTGCCATACGAAAGTGGGACTAGATGTAATGCCCAATCCTCTTTAGGCCACCAAGCAGCTTGCACAATGCACTCGAAGGTGGTTAAATAATGTCATCATCATCTTTTAGCATCGGCATGCATGGCCAAGTGATCTTTGTGGGTGCTATGTGTTGGTGGGAGTTGGCACTTACTGAGTACTGTGGCGATGCTCTGAGGATTCTGGAGCTAGAAGTTTCTGCTGTTGCCATTTTTCTTTCGTCTGGCTTTGTCGCACTTCACTTAGCAAAAGTCCAAACTGGTGCTGGAGGGTTCTCCATCTCGGTTTATGGACTTTCTCCTTGTCAATTTGTGCACTTATGAAGCTCTGGAGCAATTCACCTTTAATTGCTTAATTGCTTAATTATACTAACTTATGTATGACATCACTCTGCTGATATGGTATGCTGCGTGAATAACGTAGAGGGGCAAAGTCTTTGACCGTGACTTCACAGAACTAAACTGATCTCCTGTAAAGATATAAGGAACCTTTATTTTTACAATTAATTCTTAAGATTTTGGTTTGGTAAACAGTTGAAAATCTAAAGAAGTCTTGTGTCACTGACTCAAGTTTAAGGAACTGGTCATAAAACAAAAACCGGAAGAAACTGTGTCTACAGTTATACTTTAATAATTCACTTATAAGGAACTTACAAGGAAAATGATAAGGGTCCATTTGCAGCCTACCTACTCCTAGTCTATGAGGTTCACGGTATGTCAGTTCTGTGTCATTATTTAATTATGCCTTAGTCGTCGCCCCACAGACACATATCCCTAAAAATAGCACTAGTCACCATGGAGGCTCATGGAGTATTTAATTGTGTAGCTGTTCTGAAAATGGCAATATTGAATCTACTGAACTAGTGTTTACTGTTTATCCTGTGGTGGTTGGCATCGCCGTGATTGGCTGATTGTCATGCACTAAGGATACTGTGGGCCAGTGCACACTTCAATATTAAAGTACTTTACTTATACTTATTTCTAACTCTCTCACACATAGAGGAATTGTCCTGATACTCGATGGCCAGTCTATTCTTGATTAATCTATGATAAAATATTTCCAGGTAAGTCCCCCATCCACTGGGCAGGACAATAATTTGTTGAGCATGGACACAATGTGAATCATATGCTATGAACTTCACAGTCCACAGATCTCAACCCAAATAAACTCCAGAAAGCAAATCTGTAACACCTTATTAGAAATCTCACTTCACCACCATCGTCAAGACAAAAATAAATAACAACCACGAATTGAACTGTCTTACTTGTTTTAAGAACAAGCGCCTTAAAGGACAGGCATCCTGTTCTCTGTTCTTCAAGCAACTGGGACTTATTTTTTTCCTGTCAACTCTCGCTATCACCTTAAAAAAGAATCATTAAACTACAATTCCAATTTAGGGCAAAATGTATGTTGATGTGTGTATCCACTTTGACCTGTTTTCAAATAAAATAGTATGCATATGATTGACAGTGGCAATTTATAACTAGAAACGATTGTGAAATTAAAATAACATCTTAAATTCTAATCCTAATTCATACTTGGCCATAAGATGAGCATCCAGACATCCAAGAAAGGTAATTTTTCATGACAAGGTCACGGTAAAGGTGCAATCCTGCTATGTTGTCACAACGTTGAAATGTAACTCCTCAGAAAGTTGTGACAACATTATCTGACAACCTTGTGACAACATAGACACAAGATTGTGACAACAACATAGTACGTTGTCACAAACTTGTGTAATTATTCATACGTTCCATTATGTCTGCATGGAACTGCATGGATTTTTCTAAGGGTGCGTCTAAAATCGCCTACTAGTCAGTAGGTAGTAGATTAGAGCCAGTACGTACTGCTCGAGTGGCAGACGCGTAGGCAATTTCAGTAGTCTAGTTTTAGTAGCCACACAATCTCGGATGTACTACGTCCGCCATTTTACCAACGTCCTGTGACGCAAGACGTCAGACCACCACCGTAAAGTCCTACTATTCATTTAAAAGGCCGTTTACTGACAGGTTTAGACACTTTTTGTGACACTGTTCTGCGTTTTTGTCTGAATATGTACTCAGACTGTGTCGAGCTGTAGCTTAGAGAAGGAGGAGTTTTGTTATAAGTAGCGCTAACTTATGTAGCGGCAGTTCACTAGCCTTAGCTACGTACACACAGCCGACGTACCATTGTTGGCAGCCTGATTTTTGGCTTTCATAGATTTAATACAAAAAAATGTAGAGAGCTACATGGGCTAACCACTACCCAGTCGTGGAACCACATTGATTAGATACATATTCTGTATTATATTGCCATACCCAATGTATACACGTATATCTTACACGCATACGTACATCTTGTTGACATTAATGGATCCAGTAGGTGGCAGTAGTACCGTATCCGGGATTCGCCCTGAAATAAAAGGCTAAAGGAAGACGACGCATAACAACAGAACAGAGCGACAGCAGGCTGCTGAAGTGGTGGTGAGTACAGGGGACCAAAAAGGTAAGTAAAATAAACAGTTTTGTGACTAAGATCTAGAAACTCCGATGTTGCCATGTACAATAATCAACTGTAGTTGTTTTGTTTGTGTTTAATCTGATCCGGGAACAATACATTATATTTTACAGCTAAGAGCGCTGCTTTTAAACGACAATGTTTGTGTGTGATCTTTAGCTATAACCTAAAATGTTAATATCCTCGTGCAAAATTTTGTCCAGCGTTTACGTTTGGAGATGACTGTGATAGGTTTCCAGCGACCATCGTTTAATAGGCGTTTAGTGAACTGGACCAAGCTGTAATCCTTTTCCACACGTTTATTGCTAATCAGATGTGCCTAACTGCATAACCCTAACTATAAAAAAGTGGATGAACATTATTTTTCTAAGAGATAGATCATTTCAGAATAGCGTGTCTAGATTGTCTTTTGTAGGTCAATTAATCTTATAAGACCTATAAGAGCTCCATTGCATTATTCAAACAGCTAGCGAGACTTTAAAAAAGTATTGATGTTCTCAGATGATAATGCCATTAATTTTCTACATTATTTAATATTTAAGATGTGGTATGATGGGAATGTAAAATTTTTAATGTTTGATGTGAAATGATTCACTGTAGAGAATTATAAAAATTCATGATGTTTTCAACCCCCCTGCATCCACCATGAATGCATTGAAATAAATGGATTACAATACATTTTAAGCCAAAAACTTGATCTCAAAACTATTATTAAACAATTTGTCAGATTGCAGGTAGTGTATTCATAAGCACTGCATGTAACTTTTGTGGGGAGCTTTCTGAAGTATTAAGCTCCTTAGATGCCTGGTTCCTATCACCACTATTATAAACAATTTGGATTTGGCAAGTTTATCTGGAATGGATTATTTAACACCAGGCCTCTCTCAATGCCCTTTTTATATCTCAGTATCTTAATTATTTGATTTGTTTTGTCTGTGGTGTTCCCTGTTTAAATTCCTTGAATCTCCAGATTGGTAGCTTTAATAGAAGCTGTTAACAGTAATTGAACTCTCCCTAAACTGAAACTGTTGCCCCAAACATTGTTTTTGTCCCAGGCTCTGTATACATCATATACAAAAACAAATGAATGTATGTAATATGTATGGACCTTCTTTTGATTTGCATTTTTGTTGACAGCTTGAAAACAAATGGGAGCTGATTTACAAATAGTCTGCCTTTGTTACTACAGATGCAGCCAGTAATAAAACACAATCTCCACTCAGAGAGTGAAGCAGCCATCAATAAGCTGATCAACGTCAAGCTAACAGCGTCTTACACCTACCTCTCTCTGGTGAGTACTAATGTTCCATGTTTTGAGCTGGAGTTTGCTCATGTGACATTGATGTTATTTATTGTTGAATGCACTGTTTGTGTATGGAGCTTGCATGCTATTATCGGCATCATATAAAAATATGCAGTTTACATACTTATGCTGGTCTGTCTCCTTGTCTCCATCAGGGGATGTATTTTGACAGGGAAGATGTAGCTCTGCCCAATTTCTACCATTTTTTTCTTGAGTGTTCAGTGAAGGAGAGAGAGCAAGCTGAGAGTCTGCTGGAATATCAGAACATGAGGGGTGGAAAAGTTCTCCTTCAAGCCATTGCGGTCAGTTAACCTTTGTTGTTTAATCCTTTGGTTTTGTCTTCTCTGCATTTAGCTTTCCAGCCTTCATTGTTGTGGTGAATTAGGTAATTAATTTATGCAGCAGTTTTGCATACTATACTTTTAGTATGTTAAATGTTTGAACTAGCTCAGGGTATATGTAGGATATAAGAACTCAAGAAAAACATATTTTTACACTGGCATAGAGGTCTCTCTTAAAGTAGGCCAGGGCCATAGCTGGGGGTGAATTTGAACATGATTTAAGTCACAGTTTGTCGTAATACACCATTATGTTGCCATACTGAATTACTTTTTAATGCACCTTACAGTAAAGAGATATCTTAAAAAATAATAAAAAAAACCAACAATTTTGCTTCTAGAAGCCAAGTCGTGAAGATTGGAAAGGAGGCAAGGATGCCATTTCTTTCTCTCTTGAGTACCAGAAATCACTCAACAACTGTCTGCTTGATATCCACCGCATAGCAGGGAAACACACTGACCCCCACGTAAGTTGTGTATTTAAGGAATAGGTTAGGAAGAATCCAGTTGACTTAAAAAATAGATGTTAAATTTTTGATTTTCTAGAGTTGAATTTCATGCAGTAGAGCAGTAGTGGCCACCCACTGTCTTCCTGGAGATCCTGCATATTTCATCTTATGGGCTTGAGTTGGGACCAGACCTTACAAGCCCCTACGACTCCTGTGTGAAATATTATCACTTTATTTTCCAGCTGTGTGACTTTCTGGAGAGCCAGTTCCTGCCAGACAGCCATGACACTATTAAGAAACTCTGTGACTACCTGAGCAGTCTGACACGCCTGACCTCCAGCGAGCCCAATGGCCACATGGGAGAATATCTGTTTGACAAACACACTTTGTGAATAGGTTCTCTACTCTTTCATCAATCGTACTGCTTATACAGTTCTAGGTCATCTACACTTTCAACAATCACACTGCCATTACAGTTAATAGGATCTCAACAGACGTCATTCCTTGATAACCAATAAAATGGCATCAGCCAAATGCAGAGTTTCCAGCAACAGCAAAAAAAGACAGCTTCTGAACTTGCCTGGCACCTTTGTTACATTTGGTGGAGGCAAAGCCATATAAAATCCCTCTAAGAATGAGGTCTTAAGACTCAAGGAAAAATAGCAGATTAAGCGAGTTAAATACCAACTATGCATATTGAGGGTTCTGTGAGTGGGGAGGGGAGATGTATAAATTTTTATTAGATACCTCAAACAATGATAATAACTAACAAACCTTGGTGCTAAGAATCATTGTTACTTCAAGAGTAAAAAGATCAACTGCCATTCTCTTTTTTCTCAAAATAACAAAAGGTGTATATTGATTTAAAAACTATCTTCTCTGTTTTAAAGTCACTGCCATTTATTGTTTCTGTTGTCTGTAAGAATGTGAATTATAAAGCTAAATAAAATTACATTAAGTTTAAAGTATCATGTGCTGTAACCTTCTCATATGAATGTTTTTGGGACCTTTTTCTCTTTAAAACCGAGTTCAATGCTGTACTTTTCCCCAGCAGAATGTTTTTCATAGTTGCCTTGTATAATCCCTAGAAGTGGATTTATATAAATTACACTGCTTATAAAAATTGTCATGGTCCTAAAAAGGACAGTAATGTGTTGTAAATTAATATTTTTCTTATTTTTATAAGAAGTAATGGGTTAAGTCTTTAAAGTTGAATGTGAAATGATATTTAGCTAATTATACCAATTCATTTTAATAGCAGGTTTCATACGCTTCAACATTTCAAAAAAGAAAGAGGCCAGTTTCTTTCTCTCTACAGTTGAGGTTTTAAATCCTACCCTATGAAAACAGGGTTTGTAACCTGAGAACACCCATACCTACATGTTTTTGTCGATTGTCTTTTTGGATTCAGGGAGTGCTAAAACTCATACACAGCAAACAGACTTTACTTTTAATTTCACATTGAGTTGTATGTGTACTATCAACCAGTTTAATACTAAAGCTCAAAGTAAATTGAGAGAAAGAACTGAATATTATTATTAATATTATTTAAAGTAATGTTTATCCTATTTCTTGTTATTTATCTGTTAAACTATTTATGAGTGACTTCTCCATTTTAAGTGGACTTCTTGCATTGTGGATTGGGACAGTGCCCCCTCTCACCCAAAAACGCAGAAGTCAGATTGATTCTGGCTGGTTTGTGATGATTAGTTGTTCACGATATGTAAACATTGATTATTAGTATTAAACTCTGAATAAATAAGGTGATGTTTGGGACACAAAGAGACATGCCACACTGAAGTATGTGTAGTTAAAATGGACATGCTAGATTACAGACATAATCATGGCTAAAGCTGGTGGAAATCTCTCCAGATTGTTATCTGCCAATCACTCTGATGTGTGAATTGTGTCGCTATTTTTTCGCCAGATATAGATTAAAACAGAAAGCTAATTGCAAGTTTTGGTTGGTTTTGGAGCTGCCTTAGTGTATTCAGACCTGGATAAAGGTCACATTATAATGTGAATTGCATCATTATTAAAAACCTTTGTGTATAATATGAAGGCTAAAAGCAAAGAGCGAATATAACGGTTCTCAGTGAATTTTGGGTGTTTTTTGGAACTGGATTACTCGTATGTGGTCAGAGATGGATAAAATCACTCTGGTCACTGGAGTGAGGGTCTGCTGGGTTCTGTGGCTTATGAATCATGTCACTGTGTTTAACCATTTGTTATAAAATGAAGGAGAACTAAAATCTGGATTTTTTGAGTGAGCTATATTTATTTATTTATGTTTTTAATTGTTACTATTTAGTTATAAATATTACATATATTACAGATGTCCTTTTGGACAGGAGATAAAATGGCTATATTTACACTGTACATAGGGTTTTCCTACAATGTTTACTTTTAAAACTTCTGTATGACTTCCAAATGAAATTGTAAAAATTGCTGGGATTCCGTTACGATGTTCAGCTTTACTGAGAAACCCAGCATGAAAATATGACATCCCCAAACCAAAGTATGTTCTGCACACTAAATTTACAGTGCCACTTTGTTTGTGCAGCAGAGGATTAGTCTGACTTCACTAACAGCAGCTGTTAGGAGAAGACAAAATGATTACCTTAGGGAAAGACCGTAAGAAAGCATGAAACTGTCATTTGTTATAAACCACACAGAAGCATTAAGTCATTGTGGTCAAGACAACTATCAGTTTGTTGGAAAACAGTAGGGGACATAATGACAATAAACTACATGGTATACATTTCATGTTATTTCAACTTTGCTGACATTTTGGCTTTAGGTAATTTTACACCAGAGTATACCCTAAAACAAAATTTATTCCGAAGGACATTACTATTGTAGTTTTTTACATTTATTGTTTAACATACAATAAGGACATACAAACATCCACATTAATTAGTGCATTTTTACCCAGTATAGATGGATCAATACACTGACATTAATATCTTGTCTAATATCTAATAACTGACTAATCCTGACTTTTTCCTTTTAAAAATTGATTTTATTACCCAGGTAAATGGTATTAGGCCTAAATTTAGGATATTGAAATCATTTTATACTCATAATTACTGAAGAAGTGCAATGGTAAAGTTATACAACTGCATCAAATAACAGCTTTTTTGTAAGGAAAACAAAAATAGTGCAGGGCAATGGGCCTCTAGAACCAGGGTTGAGAAACACTGGCCTAGATGACCTACAAAAAGCAGATAAACGCTAAAAAAAATGAAAGGAAAGAACAACCTTTCTGCAATTATCTTTCCTAGTGCAGTGTTTATCAGCATTTCATGGGCCCTCTAGTCTATAAGCTTGTCCTTAAGTACTTTGTCAATATACTGTCTCACATTCTTCAATGCTGTCCACAGACCATCCTTAGTGATTCGATTTTGTTCTCTTCTTCCACATGTAGATCACAGCACGTTTTGGATTATGATGTTGGAATTGAAGTGGTGAAGATATGTATTTTAAGATTTTATTCTTACCCCAATATGTTAATTTATTTGGTGTGTGTCTCTGTGAGGCCTGTGATATGTTTCTGGCTGTATCAGACACTTTGAAAGTGTAATTTTGGATAAGGTTATTGCGATGAGACCATGAAATAAGGATTTATTTTTTTATTAATACCCATCTGTAAACTCATCTATACCACTTAAAACTCATCTATACCACTTTCCATCATTGTAGAGCTGGTTAAAAGCTGATTTTGCATTTTTGCAGACTTGCATTGCCCATCACTAGCAAAACCAGCATAGGTTTGTTATGGTTTGGATGCTAGTATGTTTTTGATTTTTGCTATACTTATTAATGATCTATGATTTAACAAATTTTATTCTCACAATTTAACAAACTTGATTGTTAGGTATAGTATTATGAAAGGATATTACAATAGTGGGCCATGAGAGATTCTTGTGAAACATGCAAAAAAGGTGCAACATCAGATTCTCCAGGTAACCAATTGATTTATTTGAGTATCTACTAGCAATAAAGTAAAGTGATTTACTTTGCAAATGTCAGTAGCAGAGACATGCCCAGTGACAATTTCACAATAGTCTAAAATTATTGTTTTTAAAATGCGATTAAATTAAACATTTCACATTTAGGTATTTCAGAAAAACTCATCATCCACATCAAAATCAATTACTTGCATATCTTTCTCTACTGTTTCTTTTCTCTCCTCTTCCTCTTCCTCAGTGTCCTCTGCCGCTGCCTTTTGGTCTTTTTTTTGTTTTTGGTCTTGGTACTCCCAGTATATTCCTGTTAAAGCCTGAGCAGCTTCCAGAGACACTCGCAGCTTTCCCACTACCTCTTGCTCATCATCTATACTAATAACTGAGACAAGGAGACAGAGAGAACAAATTCATTTGTAGGGGGAGATGGCTTCATTTGGTAAATACCCTGATAAAATGTTAACACCTACTTACTATCAATTTGTCGTTCAAGTACATCATTTCCTGTAAGCAAAAGTTCCTGCAAATCCAGGTGGGCTTGCCCAACATCTTCACACTCATCTTCCTCATTTAATGGCTCACTCACAACAGTGAACTTTAACCTAAGTGATAAGCAAGGTCAATGTTTTTTTCCAGGTTGCTTTGAAACTAAGCACAATCTCTTCAGGCTCTGATATATACATGGTGAAATTGTTTGTCTAGCTTTCTCACTCTGCCCCATTTCCTGCTTACCTGCCCTGGTTGGGATCAGTGCCTTCCAGCATAGTATAAAGGTAGTGCCTCAGAGGAGCTGCTTCCATGGTGTCTACATGTATGACTGCAAAAGCAAGGGATGGACAGAAAAGTGAAGACTCATTAAAAACAGACAAAAAGTGATGCCCATGCTCTTGTTTCATAAGCACTCTCCCAGTCTGAATTTTCATAAGTGCAAGTGCACTCTTAAGAATAAAGACGCGCACGACGCTCAAAGACGCTTTTCTGGAGCAATGCCACAGAATAACCACTAAAATTAAAAACATCTTCAAAGAAGGTTCTTTGGAGAACTATGATTCTGAACCTTTTTGGAACCATTTTAATTTTGACCTTTTATGTTAAAATTGCCTGTGCCCTATATTCCCAACACCATCAAAAGCAGGAAAGCATCACACAGAAAGGACCTTAGTTGCAGTGTCAAGAAACCAAGCTACCTACTGTGTCACTGCCACCTACGGACACTGTATTTTTCTTTGTTATTTTCCCCTGAGGTCCACTTATGGCATTTGCGTGGTTTTATGTGGAAATTATTGCTTTAAATGAATTGTACATTGTCATCTTAAACCTCTCTTTTTTCCATTCAAAACATATTCTAAACTTTAACAAAAAAAATAAAACAGGCTTTTTTTTAATTAATTGAAATGTATGGACTGTCTGTTTTACCAAATGTTTTTCACCAATGTATATATACTACATCCAATTTTCTCAAGGGAAATTTGGTTTCCATGATACAGGCCCATTTAAAAGTAAATCATGTAGTTAAGGGTATAATAACAATATCAACATAACTATAAATGACCCAGTATTTGTCCAAAAGGCTGACACTGATTTAATTTTGTGGCTCCATGACCTAATCATAATTCCACACTATGCTTGCCAATACATATTTTTCAATTACCTTTGACGTTGCATTATTAAGATGTGGGCAATATCACTTTTTTTATTTTTTTTTATGTCACAAAAAATTGTTTTCCGGACATCTATAAAATACCATGATTACTTAACAGACACTAATGTGATTAATTACAAAGAAAGCAAAATTAGTCCATATAACTTGATTTAATGCAGTGAAATGAATGTCACAACACTCATTCCAGCCCTTTTCCCCCAAATCACCCACTGAGTTAATAGTGTCATATAATGGAAAAAGTCTGATGTAGTATATTAATACTGGTAAAGGTTTAAAATTGTACCATGCATTCAGAAGGCATGCACAATAGATGTCAAGCTGCAAAAACAGCCAATTTTCACATTTTTTTGTGATGTCACACATCCATAGTTTACAGAGGCTTAGTCATTCACACTGAATTTATAATAAGTGTTTAAGTCCAGTCTGCTTTTTGAACAAGGCACAATACAGGCTAGTCAACCAAAACAGTGCTTGTTTACATATATTGGCCTGAACTTATCACTGTTTTTGATACTTTAAGTAAAGCAATAAAATGCAAGGAAATGTAGGGCATGGGCCCTTTAAACTGAAGGTCTTTTATCTGAAAGTTGTACTAAAGTAGAGATCTCATAGCCACAAAGATGAATGGATGGTGTATGATTGTGTACGAAGAGATGTAAAACCCACCAATGCAGTACATGTCCACTAAATTAATCATAATCGGAAAAACTCAGTGCAATGCTGCACTAACCTCTGGTAAAATTGTAATGTATTTCCTCCCCCTCTGTTGGTTTCCGCAGAGACATGGGTGTTTCTGTAGTCTCCATGGGAATGCCCAAGAGGCGGTACTCCACATAGACTTGCTGCACCGATTGGTTCAAAACGACACTTGAGGATGGGTCAAACAACAGTGATAGGATCTCCACTCTAAGTCTGTCCCCCTGAAAAACAAAATGAAGGAAAGCTATTTTTTTATTGTGACTCTGTAGCATAATTATATTGACACATGTAGTGAAGGTAACGTTAAATATTTTAGAAGCTGACAAAATTTGAATCATCCCTTGTAGTCATGCAGAAAATACATTTTGAATGCACTCATTACCTTTTTGACAGGTTTTGGTGGTTGAGGGATTATAATGACATCACTAGCACTTGATTCCTCAGACTCATAGATGTCACTCCCCGCTCGAGCTGCTCAGGTAAAATCACAGAAGCAAAATCAATTTTCCTTTTCGTATACTTTTATGTATACTATAAAAGCCCTGATTTCATGCAGATTAACAGTTTTTCTCACCACTCACACTCCTAGACTGCTGTTCTACTTCCTCTTCTTTCGATTTCATTGCTTGTACTTCCTTTAAAGAAGAAAAACTTGAATGTGATGCCTAGAGACCAGGTGGAACTATTTTGACATAATTTTAGTGGTAGTATTTAAGAAACACATGTTTTAAGGAACATTTGCATTTCTTTTTGCTACTTGTGCTCTTACATCAGTTTCTGATGTCCTCTGCCATCTGCTTACAAAGACTGGTGAGCAAATGACTGTCTTATGGTCAGAATCAGGGGACCTGGTTGGCTTGACCATATCCTTGTTAAGTGAGTTCGAGTGAATGGTTTGAACATGTGGTGAGCTCTCAGGTCGATGCATTTTGATGGGTGGAGGACGGGGCAGTGGCTGAAAAATAATATACAGTGTTAAGTAACAATAAAAAAAAAAATAGTACAAGAGGTAAACAAAAATACCTAAAGAGCCTACAGAGTGCAGAATATTTTTTTTACCTGCTCTCTCTCGTCTTTGCAAGGATTGTGCTTCTGTTGAGCTGCTTTTGACTAAAACCAAAAAGATATGCAATAAAGAATATAAAAGAAAAGTAGCATTCCTGTGTGTCTTTCTTTTTGTTTTTTCATAATAGTCAATCTAGTCTTAAATATAACTGCACTTCCTTTACAAACGCACTAATTCACATAAACACAAACACACAACATGTAGCATAAGGAATCTCACCCAGTGCTTCTTACTGGTATGGTATGTACAAGTGTACTAATATGGAAGGTAATGATACTGCCCACTAAATTATACCAGCCATCATAAAGCACAACATGTATCATAATTCACTGTCCAACCAAAATTGTTTGGATTTAAATAAGCAATACTTAGGAGGCTTTGATTGGATAATTACTGCAGTGATTAAGATGTTTCAGCTTTTAAGAACAGCAAGCATGAGGAATAATTTTTACACATAAATTGGCCACAAAAGGGTCTTGACAATAACCTTAGTGTAAGTCTTTGGGATGTGTTGGAGAAGACTGTATGGAGTGGTTTGACTCTCTTGCCATCAATACAAGGTTTAGAGGTAGGATCTTGGGCAATGCACGAAGAACACATTTATTAAAGGTAATGGCTATCGAAATATTCGAGCGAGGGTCTGGCCATGTAAATAATTTGTCTGACATTTGTGAACAAGTTGGAACTGACAAAAGGCATTAACAAAAAGTCATTAAAGTTATTAAAGAAGGACCAGGGTAAAAATCAATCTTTAAAAAATTTTTTGCAGAGTTTACAGGCTCTGTTTAACTGGTCCAATTCAGTTATTCTTTGGTAGTTGTTTGGTGTAATGTATAAAGATGTAACAACAATGACAAAACATCCCTATTGCCAAAAATACAAACATACCCTAGGCTTAGCAATTGGCCTCTGTAAGATTTCGGTTCTGACTTCAGTTCTGTCTTTAATCTTGTCCAGCCTCTCTCTTTCCCTCTCTGTTCTCTCCTTTCTTCTTGGTCTAGAAGAGGCATCAGGTGATTGGAAGGGGTACCTCCACTGAAGATGCACCCTCACTGTGCCTCTTGGTCCTCCAGCAGGGTCCCTCAGGACATAATCACCTAATATAAGCCAACAGAATTACTTCAACTTGTTAATCAAAACCTACATGTTCTGACTGAAAACACCAGTTTTTTGTTCAAGTTGTTTACAAATTGAGAAAGTCAGGACTACTGTTGTAATAGCCATGCCTGAGTCACTGCTACACCTTCCCATCATATACTCTTCTTATTCACCCCTAACAGAACACAATGTTCACAATAGTTGTTGATAAAGACAAGAGTAAGTGAAGATATTGAAAATCAGGTCTGCAATGTTTGCTCTTACCTTTGATCGGTCTGCCTGTTGCCAAGGCCCGGAGCGGAACTGGTGTCTTGGCCAGGTAGTTATGAGGAACTTGGCCTTCACTGTCATCAAACACATAAACCCATAGACTGCCCACCTTCAGGTATTCTATTAGATCTGCTGTGACCGCCAGTGGGTAGGTAGTACAGTCTGCAAACAAAGGGTCTGCACAGCACGGTACTGTGGGAGTGGAATGAGGAGGTAGATCATAAAGACGATAAGTTAAATATGCATCAGGATGAAGTCCTGGCCAACGTGTGCTGAGACCTACACAGCGTTCCAATACCACCATCAGCTCATTTGGTATTCCTCCACCATAGTCAAATAACTTCTGAGTCTGTAAAAAGAAGGGCAATGGTTGAAATTAATTAAATTAATCCAATCCGAATGTAAACTATTGGTTCTGACAGCACTGGCTGGAATCTTGTATTATTGGAGTCTAGAGTACACCACATACACAAAACAATCATAAAGTAAAGGCTTATGTGGAAAAGTTCACAAATGTATTTTTCCAGTTTTGACATTTGAGTAAAACTTTATCATCAGGTTTTTATGATGCAGTAAAAGTGTTGCAACATCTGTCACAAATGGGGTTCACTTTAACATTGTATAAGCTAGACCTTTACCTCTGGCTGTACATGATTCCAGTTCAGAGCTTTGTGTGTAGGCCATCTGTTGGTCATTCCGTCTGTGATTCTGTCTTTGTGAGTGTCTGTTGGCTCCAACTGAGAATGCAGACGCACCCAGAATTCCAAGACACCTATTACCTCACCCTCTGATCCTGTGTTGTGAAAAGGTGGTTACTAAGAGAGTGGAAGAGCAAGCCTGTTTTAAATAATTGTGAAACAAAATTAGATCATGTTTGCATAGCAAAGATGTTCTAATGTTGTCCTGTAGTACTCCTACACTGCAGTTCTTCTGCTATTACCCACCTCACTCATGTGATCAGCTAATTACCAAGATAAGTCAATATTTTAATCATGTGTTATTGGGAAAAAACATACAAATGTGCAGGCTTGAAGTATTGCCCTAATGTTTTCTTAAAGCCTGTTTTGGAAGAATATTGTACCGTACCACACTATATAAAGAATGTGAGGTTTATTCCACTGTTAAACACAGATTTTGTAACACATTATCTTGATTATCCTTAATCATAGCACCAATCTTATCAGGTAAATATTACACAAGTTTCTTCTTCAAGCCCACTATTTCAATAACTTAGAACTTCATGTCTAAGCAAAAGCAATTTGACCAGCAGTGTTATTTCCAAATTTAGAACAACACACATGAGAAATGCTGAACAGACAAGAAGGAGATATATGTAATTCTTACTTAACAGGACTGGCACTGTTATTAGCACAAAGGCAAGCATAACCATGTGTTAGAAAACAAATGATGCAAGATGTGATGCATACTTGTTGTGTTAATGAGTGGTTGTGTAGTTTTGCTAAATCTGGAAAAACTGATCCAGGTAACCACTCAAGCTAAACTATAAACCACAAATATGGACTGTGGGACATTCCACTGACCCAATGCTGCCCCATTGTTCCTCTGACCTGTTATATTGGCTCTGCCTTTTATTTGTTCTCCTCTGTGCTGTAGCCATCCGATTAGTGGAATCCTTGCTCTACCCCTGGTTATGAATTGCACCCCTCCCAATGCCTGATGTAATTCAACATGAACAGATACTTCTTGACCACCGAGCTTGGTGAGATCATGGCCAGCAAGGGCGTAGCAGGATGTAAAGCCATAATTTGGCTGTGTCCCAGAAACCAGTGGGGTTGAGTGCATTTCAAAGTCTAGCAATGCATAGGTGCAAAAGGTCACAATCTCATGGTGACCCCCAGAGTCTACACCTCTGTCCATTTTCATGACTCTCAATCCCACAGGGGTGAAAGTGGCTCCCAAAAGATGGATTTCAAGCAGGGATTCTCCCTCTCGCAGCTGGGGGATGATGGTATCTTCCACTATTGGCTGGGCTAACTCCTGATCCACCCCCATCCATGTGTACTGCTGTGGTATTATCCAATTGTAGTTTCGAGGACTATAGGCAAAGTCTTTAAGCTGAGCTGGCATTAAAGAAAAGCAAAACACCACCATTATTAAAGTCAGCATAGTTTATGATTGTGTAAAAGAGTAGATGCATTATAATGTGTTAAATACACCTACTTAGGACTTAACATTAATTCGCCATTTAATTAACACTTTTGGCTTAGCAGAAACGGGTTACAGTCGGTAACTTTATGAAAAAACGCACCCATACAGCAGGTGTATGTAATAGACTGGCAACTCAATGTGATTTATTCCTATAGCTTTTACCTTGTAAGCTGTTGATTTGAAGAGCTCTGCTTTTCAGCAGTTTGTCTTTTTCAGTGAACAGCTTTTTGTTTTTCTCTCTTTCTATTGCAGCTCTCTCCACTTCTGTCTTCAACTCAGCCTGATAAAGTACAGTCATCATTTTCATAAGTGTAAAAGTGCAGTCATTATTTTCATCAGTATGTTATTACTGTTGCTGCAGTGCCAGTGCCATGGATTGGGACTATTTACTCCAGTATTCTGTGGTAAGGACCTACTTTTACTTGTTTTCTCAAGAACTCAACTTGCTTATGTTTTTATTACAACACTTTAAATGTTATTTCACAAAGAGCAGAACAATTTCCTTCACTTTTAGGGATATATTCACTTCACATATTACAAAACAAACTGTCCTGTTTTTTATTATCACTGTTGTATTTGTAGTAAATACAGCAAATCTAATAATACTATCTACATCTGTGAGAATGTGTACATTAATTTATGGGTGCAATTCAAGTGTACTATTTGCTTTTATGTCTGTTATGCATTCCTGATTCTTTATGTTTGAAGTTGAAGGCCTTTACTGGTCAATAACATGGTTGGCTGTAGTAATGAGCTGAGTATTGTGTTTGTTGCCATGACAATATGCAGCATACCAGCCTATGTTTTTTGTGAGAGTGAAAAGCCATGAGATCTACATTCTCCGCCATAGACAGCAGCAAGGGAAAAGTAATTCAAACCTGCAAATTCACAGCCATTTAGCTAGTTTATAGTTAGCTAGTATTATTAGCTAGTATTATTTTTTCTTTTTGAAGGTGAGTGTGTTTGGTTACCTGCAGGTCATTATTGAGCCTATGCTGTATAAGTAGCAGGTCTCGAGTTTTATGCAGCTCTAGTATTGTTTCTGCATGGGAGGCCTGTAGAGCAGCCAATTCTTGAGAGGAGTCCAGCGCTTTCTCATCAGCTCCCAAAAATATCAAACCCTCACATGTCTCCTGCTGCAGCCTGAAAGCCTGAGAGAGAGAAAGGAAGAGTATGATATTACATGTAAGAAGATTTTCTAAATGGATGAATTTTCCCCATTATACAAACAAATACAACATATAGCCTAACCTTAATCTGTATCAGAGTTTCACTTAGGTCTTCCACACTTATATCAAACTCCTGTGACAAAAAAGTAGAGCAGGACAGAAGAAAATTATTGAAGGAGCAGTGTCATCTAAAACATAATTCACCTGAGTACTACTGAGACACTTTTACTTTTGTCACTCTGTCCAGTCTCTCCTGTAAAGATGCCACTTCATGTCTAAGTTGTAGCATTTCCTGCTCCATGCACAAATGTTTTTCTCTGAGGGCAGTCGCCAGTGCTATGTGATAAAACAATTCTCATGTTTTATTAGCAGTTTATGACAATGGTAAAATCTGTTTGACCTATTCTTGATTTCAACACATCTCTTACACTTCTCTTGCTCTCTCATCTCCTGAATACTTTCATATTCTTGTCTCATTTTTTCTTTTTCCTGCTCCAGCATTTCCCTCTCTCTCTGCCCATCTTTCAGCTTCTCCTCAAGCCTGTGCACCTCGGCTCTCCACTTCTCCTCTCTCAGTCGTTCTCTTTCTTGTTCTTTATCCTCATGTTCTTCCTGGTGGCTCTGGGCAGACAGAGTACTGGGGTGGAAATCAACCAAGATATGGATAAATATGGTTAAAGCTAATTAAGTGTGTGCACAGCAAAGAGAAGCAAAGTTTAAAAGTTGGGGTTTAACTGACCTACCTATAAAAATATGATGGGTGAGGTTGAACAGACACACCACTGTAACTCACCTCTTCAAAAGAGCATCATAACTTCTTTTTAGGAGGTTCTTCTCTCCTTCAAGGTCTGACACCCTCTCTTGAAGCTAAGATAAAGAAATGGTCACAGGTAATACTAATACTAATACTAATACTAATAAGCACAACCATAAACTTGTTTTGAATGCTGATAAAACGAAATTTATGCTGTTTTCTAGATCTATTAACATTGATTTTAATACTTTTAAAATCACAACTTTGGAGCGTTCTAATGTGAAAAGAGTTAATGAATATAAGTACCTTGGCATATGGCTAGATGAAAAATTTACTTTTAAGCACCATATAAACAAGCTTTCAGGTAAGCGGAGACAAAAACTCTGCTTCCTTTATAGAAATGAATCATGTTTCCCAATACATGCAAGAAAAAGATTGTTGAAGCAACACTTTTATTTATGCTTGACTATAGTGATGTGATTTACAGATATGTGCCAGCAACTACACTCAAACCACTAGAATCTGTATATCACGCGGCACTAAGATTCATTACTGACCCGTATAGTACACATCACTGCTTACTGTATGAAAAAGTTGGGTGGTCTGCACTTGAGGTGCATCTGGAAACATTGATTTATTTTTATTTTTAAAGCACTGTCTGGCCACTGTAAATCACACAAACGCTTATTAAAAATAATGCAACCCACCAGACTCATTCCAGTGATTGGATCACCCTTCAGGCACAGAGAGTTTTTAGTGAACTGGGAAAATCTGTTTTTTAGCGAGCTGGAACTCACTACAGAACACACTAAAGCTCAGCTCGCTGGTGTCACTTGATCATTTTAAACACCTAGTCTCTAACCACATTCAGACAGCCTGCCACTGTTTTAGTTGATTTTAGTTTTTAGATTTTATGTTTTCAGTTTGTTTTTTGTTTTATTTAACATTCATAACTTTTAATTTCCTTGGTTTTTTTACTGTATTCTTTTTATCTTTTTTTATCATTTCCTCATTTTCTTCCATTGTTCTTAGTTATTGTTCATTTACATTTTACTCTTTTATGTATTTAGTTTATTAATTAATTTATTTATCTTTAGTCTTTATTATTTTTCTTACCTATGCTTTTATTGATTCCTACCTTTAAATTCTTATTTTTATCTTATTTGTTTTATATCTTATTTTATAATATCTTGTATCTTACATCTTATTAAAATGCTGGGTATTTTTATTTTTTCAACATTTTACTTTGTCAATCCCCTTACAATGCATAATGCTCGGCTACATTGTAAATGAGGGCCACCCTCAATGTACTCTGAGTTTAAATAAAGGTTGATTGATTGATTGATTATGCCAAACAGAGGTAGGGATAATAGCCTACATTAGAACTTGAGTAATGTACTTATGTACTTGAGTACATAAGTATTGATACTTGGGTGAAATGTCAAAAAGTAAAGGTGAAAAGGGCCTTTATATAATGCAACTTGAGCAAAACTACAAAAGCATCTGGTAAAAAAAATATTTATTGTGAACTGTTTGTTTAAATTGTTGAAGAATCTACAACAGTATACTTTTTATACCCAACTGAAAACCAGGCCAAAATGCATTGATGTTATTCTGAGCAACTGTTGCTGACTGCAGCCTGTGAGAAGGTTTCTTCTCCAGGAGGAGATATTACTTGTTAGGTTTGTTTGCTGCCTAGTTGTCAAAAAAAAACAAAAAAAACAATGCGTAAGGTTACAGACATGTCCCAATTAAAAGTTTTAATAACATCTGAATGTATAAACTTGTATTTTCCATCACAGTTATATTGACATATTCAATTAAAAGTACGTTAACCTCGTTGCTGGATTCACGTATTCCAATATACAGTGAGAGGTTACTGCCTGGATGGTGCAGTTTGTATAAAGAGAGATTCCCCCCACTGTCCATTTTTGAAATGAGGGCTGCACCAGTGTTGGCACTTAGACAAATTGTTGATGAATTTAGCAACTTTTCAGATCCCTGTAGCGATTTTTTTTTAATCTAGCGACTTATTGTACAAGCCTTATCTGTTTCTCTTAGAAGAGAATCGCCAAAACTGCCTGTGAGCAAGAGGCAAGAGAAAAACAGATAGGCTCTTCGTCTCCTTGGCTCCAAGAGATGGGGCAGCACTAGCGATTAGGAGTCGATTCCAAAATAATCCATTCTTCGACTCCAGAATGTCTGGCAGGTGGGGTCGCCTCTTGGCCAATGGCTATAAGAGTCGAAACACTTGGAGTCAACTCTTTAGGTACGAAAAGAGAAGCATGTTATATGTACTTTTATTATAAATAAGCCCTTTATTTTTAAAGTGAGGAGAAAAGCATTTATTTGAAGTTTTGTAAATTATTCATTCAGTTCAGCATTTAAATATAATAGTAATATTATAAATATTGTTGAAATATATAAGCAATAATAAATATTGTTGAAATATATTAAACAGTATTTGTAATTTGTTTTGCCATTTCAGTTACTGATGAACTACTATACTGCTTTAGTATACAGGATATGGCAGTAAATCATAACACGGGTTAGAAATTATGATGGTCCGTACATTGGTCTGAGGAAATTTCCTATAGCTGGACCTTATTAAATTCTAATTAAATACCCCTGGGCTAGAGAGAGGCCAGCATAAAGCAGCAAAAAGTCTGGGATTTAGTAGTGAAAGTTTAATGGCCTGTTTTAAACAATACCAGCGCTGCTCACCAGCCACTGTACAAAAAACTGGCTGCATAAATGCTTTCTGTATGCCCTGAACTGCTACTTTTTATAATCTTTATGATTGGGTAGAAAGTAACAATTATTAGAAACATAGAAAATTCTTTTTTTTTAAATAACATGCTGTGAAGAAGATAAAGCTGATATATGGCCACTTTTCCAGCTTCTTTCTCAAATTCAGGTTCCTACCAAAATAGTGCTGCAGTTACACACTAACATACTATTATTCTTTCAAAATATGCAGATAGTACATTTTGTTCAACCTGTACAGAGGGTAAGAGAAAAGCAACTACATGTAAAAGACACATACCATCTGACACTAGTCAGCTTGTAATAACAGTGTGCTGATGCCACAGATATGCAAATTAATATGCCATCTTGTGACTTTTAAAGGCATCTTTAGCTGTTTTCCACTTAAACACTGCCAACACTGGGCTGCACTTGTTGCAAACACTTCATGTGTAAGTAACAAGACTTATTTTGATGTTGGGCATTTCTTGGCTGCCTGGGAACCAAATGCCACAGATGAGGAAATATATAAAATATTCTGAACTCAGACATTGAATGGACATTATAATGGAACACTTCCTAAGGTTATAAAGTGAGCAATTGCCTACTGCACCCATGAAGCACATTGTTTATTATTTTTCTGTGGAAAATGTTTTTAAATTGTGTTTCTGATTTTCACAATTCACAATTTCACGTTCCCAACTTTGTGGGAACAGTTTGAGGATGGCCCCTTCCATCCCCAGTGCACACAACTGAGGTCTCTGTAGACTTTCCAGACTTTCCTTGCATATTCAAATACATCATCCTAAAGTATCTACTGCTCTCGACGGCAGATTTGCAGCCACGTTAACGTGAACAGACAGCGTCAATAAACTTAGCATTCGCTAGTACGAAAACATATGAAAATAGTGACTATTTTACCTATTGAGAGCTTTTCAGTTCTTTGCCCCATACAGCGATTATTACGTTTCAGATATCGGCATCGGGTCACATGTCAGTCATCTCTAATATCCGACTGCATCGCTCTATCGCCAATGGTCAGGCGCTGCTAGCTAAGCTAATGTTTACCAATCATATGGTGTACTGAACTGAACTAGCATGGCCACCACCATTTTTGATTTCCAAAAACTGATAAAACCAAATTTACTATAATAAATGTAGTACCTCCTCCAGGCCTTGCAATGAAAGACTGGCAGTACTGAGCAGACCCTCTAGTGTCAGCGCTCTATGTTTTTCCTGTTTCAATTCTTCATTTAGTTTCTCCAGCTTTCTTAACAAGGCTTCCTGGCTCTTCCAGAGTGACTTTTGACCCTATGAGAGAACAAATTAGTAAGTACAAATATTAAACTAAACCACACTATTTCGTACTGGCCAGTGCTATCTATGAAGTTAGTGTTTCATGTAGACTTAAAAAAAAGTGGTTTCAGAGCAGAAAAAACTGCAGAAGCAGTGCAATAAATCACACACAACTACAGGTCATTATTGTACACAGGTAGATCTACTGACTGCTACACGGTTTATATTACTGATTTCAGTTTATGCAGTTGAATTCTATAATATACTTAGAGTTACAGTACTCCCCTGTCAATGGCTTAAACAGGTCATAGTCATTGATGCACAGTGTCAATAGAGTCAACAAGTTACCTCTGGCTAAAGAGATAACCACAACTAATTATTGAGATCAAACTGCTAATTAAAACTCACCTCCTCCAGCTGGGCCTCATAAGCCTAATAACAAACATACAAAAAGATGCAGAAAGTTGAATGCAGAAAGAGTTAAATTGGGATAGCTCATAACTAATTCACATCATATCACATTAACAGTTGATATAAAGTAATTATTTTCCATAATTGTTGTTTTAAAATGACCAAAATACCAGATAGCACATTCATCAGCTAATTGAGCAAATACGAAAAAATAAAAATATTTTGTAGTGATAAAAATAACCCACATAATTTTCATGTCTACCACACCTGTTGTAGAACAGTAAACTTCTCCTGAATGACAAGAAGGGCAGTGCTTTTTTCAGAAAGTTGCTTATGCAGTCTAATCACATCTACATTATCTTTTATGTGGAATCTGCAAATAATGGAGAGACAATGAATTACTCAAAAGCGTATGTATATTATTATTTTGTTTTATGTAATCATACATTGATCACATTTATTTTTATTTTTTAACACTCCCCACCGTTGTCCTTCAGCTTGCTGCCTACGAAGCTCTTTCAGTGTATTCTCTATTTCTTTCTCCTTTCCTTTAAGGGTTTCTCTGAGGGACTGAGCGGACAGCTCAAGCTCTGTTACCCTTATCTGCTCACTGTCTATAGCACTATATCTGCTGACAAAGAGAAGAGTAGAAGAGGAGGACATAATAATCATAGAAAAATACAAAAAAGTAGATAAGAGACAAACCTGTCATATGATAAAGTTGCTATATGTGTAACTATGCAACTAAAAGCATGCATTTACAGTGAAATGCAAAGCTAGAATCAGTATATGCTAGCCCCAGTTAGATTTCTTTGAATGACTTCAGCACTAAATAGATATCAGCCTTTAAGAGTAAGATTATAGATCATTCGCATATTGTACAGGTAAAGCTTTTATGTAATAATCACATGTCATAGCTGCAGAATCATAAAGTGAAAGAATGAGATGACCTTTCTCATGATAATAAAGTCTATAGGATATTCTGGAGATCAAATTCAACTTTTGAATGAATAGCTACTCATTTAGAATGAATAATGTCCAGCAAATTCAAAGTTACATTTTGGTTGATGGCAGTTCAGACAGTTTAAGAACAAATCAACCAATCACGTTGTACTGATTGTAACATGTACTAGTATGCAAGTAATGTATTTATGTATATAACTAATTTATATATATGTTAATCTAATCAGTTAACCTAGTATGCTATTGCCTGTTATTCTATTAGTTGCTTCTATATTTATGATATAGCAGTAAAAATGGGAAATAAATAATTACAATAAGTAATTTACCAGTAACATATTAACGTGTTAGTTACATGACATGAAGTTTCTCTGTTATTGAATGTTTATATTAGATTAGATTAGATTTAATTTTAGGGTCTTCTATGTTTGTAAAAGTCAAGTCTTGTAAGAAATCAGTCTAATCAGGATTTTATCCTTGTGGGAACTTGGGAGATACATCTATCCCTACCATTGTTTAGGAATTCAGGATCTGAACAGATATGAGCAACATATTTGTTCAGTTACAAATTCAATGTAACCTTTAATGCCTTTGCATTAGTGAATAGCCCCACCTTGTGATGCATGGTAGAATCTGTCTATGTTCCTGTTTTCTGTTAAAACTGGTCATACAGGAAGTGTATAGCTATAACACATAGAGAGGAGGCAGCCGTTAACAGATCATGTGCTTCAATCTGCTTTCATCCTGCTATTTGATGGCGTCCTCTGTATGTACCTACATATGTATCTTGTGTTCTTCTTAATTCTGCATTAGTATAAGCTGTTATTTTTATGTTCCAAGATGTTATTGCCAGTTTCAGCTAGAGTGGTGCATGACTGTTTTAAATGCTAATTCATGGGATGTTAATTTAATGTTAATATGATGTTAGTATGTTAATATGCTGGTCTCTGTAATTTGGAGAGACAATGAATTACTCAAAAGTGTATATATATTATTATTTTGTTTTATGTAATCATACATTAATCACATTTATTTATATTTTTTTAACACTCCCCACCGTTGTCCTTCAGCTTGCTGCCTACAAAGCTCTTTCAGTGTATTCTATATTTCTTTCTCCTTTCCTTTAAGGGTTTCTCTGAGGGACTGAGTGGACAGCTCAAGCTCTGTTACCCTTATCTGCTCACTGTCTATAGCACTATATCTGCTGACAAAGAGAAGAGTAGAAGAGGAGGACATAATAATCATAGAAAAATACAAAAAAGTAGATAAGAGACAAACCTGTCATATGATAAAGTTGCTATATGCTTAACTATGCAACTAAAAGCTTAAAAAAAGTTATGCTAAACTCTCTACCTTTTGTGCCTGCTTATTAATAAACACATGGCATGCATTCATGCAAACTTACAATTTCTCAGTCTCTTCTCTGGTGTCCTCCAGAGAACTATGTGCAAAGCAGGCAGGGGCAGTTTGGGTCACCCGTCTGATTCCTCCATCAACCTCCCCAACCCGCGCTAAAAGGAAATAGGTCAGTAAATAAACTATACCCTTGCAAAGACATTCTAAAGTAAACTAAATGAGCATGCGCCGAGCACACAACAAAGAAGTCACCATAAAATAGTTTTAATGTTTGGAATGTCTGTTCAAGACAATAGAAATGTACTTTTTCTTATAAATGAGACTAAATGAGAAAATTAAAAACCTAATAATTACATAAAACTCGCATACGAATATGTACAAATAACATGAACAAGATATGGGTTAATTTTTTTGTGTCAGTGTGTTAATTTAACCACTTTTAAACCTCCCTTTGTGGCAACCAAGGTTAAATTGTAGCTTTCATGCTGTACTTAATTACAAGTCAAGTCAAAATTTTATTATTTACTAAGGCACAGCTGTTGAAATCTATCAAATTAGTGTGTTGGCAATGAATAGCAATGGTTAATACCATTGTTATCTGATGGTATATATGGATTTTTTTTCTGTTGGCTTTTTAGTATTTTAGTCTGCTAACTTTCCTGCAGTTTTTGGGATATCAACACACTTGCAACTCAAAAAATATTTTGTCAGATTGGGAATGGTGGGTTTGTAGCTTTTTAATTGGACAAACATTTTTCACACTATCATCTTTAAATAGTTTTTTTTTCCTTCCCTGAACTAAAAGACACTATTTCGCATGAAGTATTTCTTATGGCATGTTATATATATATATATATATATATATATATATATATATATATATATATATATATATATATATATATATATATATATATATATAAAATGTTTGACCACTACTCTTACCAGCGCGTGGTCGGTGGTGAGGTCGCTCAGTCAGACCAAGGATTTGTTGTCGGGCCACGCTAAGTTTACCCTGTAGCACCCCCTTCTGGCTCTCTAGAGTGACCACACGAGCCTCCAGTGCCTGAATTGTGTCCTCTGTGTCTGCTTCTCTTCCCCCAGCTGAGCTTGAATGCCCGTACCTCAACCTTAACACCTTAGTTGACAGCCTTAGAGACAGTCACAGAGAATGAAGAATAATACCTTTTTTTCAATTTTGGAATTTGAACCATTTAAAAATGCCAGAAGCCCCTTATACTGTGAGCGGTTCATGATGAACGGACCAATAGAAATTATCCCAAACCTTGTTTTATTAACATACATTGAATGTGCAGAACATTTTTCTTATGTGATTCACTATTTGAGAAATCTTTGTGCACCTGCATTGTTTTGCATGTCTATTTATGTTTTACCTGCATAGTTTTTGCTTTTGTACACGAGTGTGTTGTTTAAGAATTATGTTTTCTTCCTGCAGATGGAGACACTGATCCTCAAGCTGTTCCCTCGGTACCCTGAAAACACGCTGGCGATCTGAGAGAGAGACACGCACAGGTATAGGAGGTAAGATATATGAGCAGCCCAATGTGTGAAATCTGTGCTTATTCAAAATAACAACTTAAATACAACACGACAAGACAGTGGACATCAACCTAAGTCCTGGAAATCTACCATCAAAATGTCCAAAATATTTTGTGAATGCAAATAAAATCAAATTTACAGACATGTTTTTGGCCAATTTTCAAGTGATGGGTCTAAGACGTGAGCGTTTACTTGCAGTTCAGGCCGTAAAAGTACATGAGGAATTATTAAGTCCTACAACTTATTAAGTTTCAGAGTGCTTAAAAATACAACATCTGTGTTTAAATGTTTTGTGCTTATCTGTGTTCAGGAAATTGATACATTCTTCAGTATAAAAAATTTTTGCAAACTATGATATTGCTCAAATGCTGTATATTAAACCATTCATTTAGGACTCACTTGGAAGCACCTAGCGTTTTATTTTAGTTAAGAACATGACAAACATTTCTCATAATGTCAGACGCGCTAGTGCAGTTCTACACCACAGTACGGTGTGTTCTGCCATGTTGTGAGTGGTTCATGGCTCACACAGTGGGCGTGACTGTGTGTTTACAAAACCTGTCACTCTAAATCAACAACTGTTCGTGGATGCCCTCGTCTAAGAGTAAACATGCACCAAATGTCAGAAGCAAAAAAGTTATTCTAGAAGCAATAAAATAGTAGCTTGTATTTACACATGTTATGTTTAATTGATACTTACATTTTTTAACATATGTATGTATAAACGTTTGTCACAAAAGTACGTAAGTCCCTGAATCAGATGCATAATATTTGTTGGATACAGGTTGGAATTAAACTTTGAAGCTGATCTCTAGGAGGAGGTCTTGTGACCAGTTTAATAAGACATTTCATTATCCAATATGATGTTTCCTGGAATATAATTTACTCCCAAAGTGTACCACTGATACATGCCTCACCTTTTATTTTCAGCACTTGTGGTTCTCTTTTCCAGGACCTCATGTCTTGTTCTGAATGTTGGACCCAGATAACACATGCAAAGTAAAAGCTCAGTACAAGTGCATGCATGAAGATCTGGACACACAGTGATGGTAAACCAGTAAACAAGTTTTCAGACATTTTGCACATTTTGTTTTTTAGGGACAGAGTACACTTGTATGGAAAAAGAAACAGAACCAGGGAGAAGACAAATAAATACATAAATATACCTTTCAAAAAAATTGGTTTAATAAAATACAAGGGGAAAGTTTCTGGGCAGTTAAGCCATGCATTTCACAATGCACTCATTACACACTGACCTTGTCAGTAAGGCCAAGCCACATTAAAAAATGCTAGAGTAAACACACCCGAGACACATTTACAACAGCATACACATCCGATCACTCAAACTGCTTCAAGAAGTGGTCTGAGATACATTTGAGATTCACAGCCGTCTCTCCAAGACACATTCAACAATCAAAACCCCTTCCGGTACCACTGAAACTTCTCCCTCCATCACTGGGCATGTGTCTGCAAGGAAGATAACCATTGAGCATGCACATGGTTGTAACGAGTGAACTTGGGCATTCTGTCCCACACACATTTCAAATCAACTAACTGAGGACAAAATTGACTACCAAGTATAAAGACATGTGGCTAAAATCTTATCAGGATATAGTCCAGACTCTAGTAACATGAAGTGACCAGTTGTAAATGGTGCCACTAATAAAAAAAAATAAGAGAGAAGTCACTTGAAAAGAGTTACAGAATGACCTGAAAGCAGCAGGAATGAACTGCAATGAACTGCACCGAATTTGTCAATTTCAAGAACTTATGTTTGTTGAGCGCCTACCTGGCTACCAGGCTTTTTATGATATCAGAGCATGTTACTGCAGGACAGCACAACACAGATCACTGTAGATAAGGACTATGCAACTTTATTTAACTTTTGCATTTTATATTTGGTTTAGGAATTAGGTATCCCTATTCTCTGTTGAACTATCAGGGCTTACGTTTACAGATCCCAAAGCCACATATTTTTGAATATCAGCTTGACTGAGGTAATGGTGGATAACGTAACAGTTGTAGTGTTTAGTGATTTGAAGAGAAACTTAAGGTGAAATTTATTCTGCTTATAATGTTCCCACTATGGGTCAAAATAGCTATTTGATTTTTTCATAATGTTCTGCTGGAGCCCTGATGTCTCAGGACCTCTGTGCCCTTAAAACCCATCAAAGGAAACATTAATGTTACAGAACATATTACAGAACAATTCAAACAGAATCTGAGACAACAGACCAAAACAAACAGCCAAATTAACTTAGAGTGGTTTCTTTTAAGGTGATGCTACTTGCATAGCTAAGCCAATGCCTCCATTTCAATTACTTTGAAATTGCAAGTCCATTATAAAGACTTTTATAATGCCAGGGAACTAAAGACAAGTTTGCCATGAGAAATTGGCCTAAATTGAACTCCTGCTGCTAAAAGCTAATAGTGTGTTTCATTTAGCTTAGAACTCGGAATTCAGAGCTGGAAATGATGTCGCGCCCAAGCTTACTGCATTTTAGTAAAACAGAGCAGAACAGTTTGCTCACTAGCCAGGTTAGCGTCCACCCATTAGCCAAATTTAGTAATACCAGTTGACACCGACCAATTACGTAGTATTTTACGAATCCAAACGTGATAACGTGTACATGCATGGAAGTCAGACAGTACTGTGTGTACAACTAATTTATTAAGGCAAAAATGGAATTAAAACTAATAAACAGTATAACACTACAGCTTTTACTACTGTTGATATGCAATGTAGCCATCTTGGATTTTGGGGAAGGTTGGTAGTTGGAAGTTCTTCCATGTTTTCATGTAGGAAATCCAGCCTGTGGGGGTGTCCCAGTTCTGACTTTTGACTTTCCAGTTCAAATAAAACACATAATTAATTCATAATTAATGTTGTCTAAATCATTTTCCCTATCAATACATGTTTATTCACACATACACACCTTCTCTCAGACCCACATCCTTCACTGGAAGGTCCTCTGCTGTTTCATCCACAGTCAGTGACATCTGGACAGTTTGTTCTATAGGAACAGACATTTTCATCCAGAGACTCAGGTACAGGTATAAAACTATTCATTCTAAACTCTAAAACTGCAATATTGTTTCATTTCACACATGGATAATGTCTTGGACTAAATTGTAACACCAGTGCTGATTCATCATTGAAGAATTTAGGCTGGGTCTGGGAAACTGGCCCACAGTGAAGGTACAGGTTGTGTATCCCAGTGTGTCCAAAAACCATTAACTTTGCAGACCAGTTTCTCTCTCTCACCACTCTGGGTGTAGTAGGGGTGCATGCTAGTCATTCTTAAGTACTGTCACACTAATAACTAATAAATACAAAGTAAAGCTTTTTATCTTTGAAGATAAATATTTATTTCTTCTATTTTAGTGTAGATAAGGGAGGGAAGTTGCATAAGGAAGACTGGGGAAATGACTAAAGAAAGAAGGAAAAAATTAAAATACACTTACTTTTGAGGCAGTAACCTGAAAATGCTGCAAGTGGATGACTTGTTTTTGCCCGTCTGTCGCTCAGTCATTTAGCTAAGTCTGTTGTTGCTAATCCCTCCATTCTCCTTCTTTCTCTCATTTTCCTTCCCTCTCTGGCCTGCTTCTCACTGTCCTGCACTTTTAGTTCACTTCTTATTATTCTACTTCTTCTGGTTCTTCTTTTTGTCCTTCAGTTAAAAGCAATGCATTAAATCTTTTTCCTCCTGTCTAACGAAAGAGACAGATTCATTGACCCCGATCTAATCGGCTTAATAATCTCTCTCTCTCTCTCTTTCTCTCTCTCAGCACCTCTTAATTCTCATGGTGTTTTTATGTTAATGGGACAGAATTGACTGTATATCCCACCTTTCATTGATAAATGAATATCACTTATTATTGTTTCATTTTACTCAATGGTGTCTTTTTATTTTTTAACTGTATAAACAACATTTAATATACCAAACAAAACTACAATTGGTTGGGCTCAATAAGTCACTCTGATAGGACAATATTATTGGCTGTAATATTGTGACATGTTAGCGAAGAAAAAGAACAGAAGGTCTACAGAGATAATCAGATTACAATGACTGAAAAAAGAAGGCTTAATGCGTGCACACATTTGGGGGGTGGGGTGGTAAGGTATGCTTTGTGAAAATAGGTAGATCTTTGTGTTTTCAAATGAACCATATATCTTACAAATGTAGTTTTAACACATTTATTAAATATATGAATACTTTTTAAAAAATATTTTATTTCTGCAGGTGGTTCATTAAAAGATGTATCTTTTATGTAAAAGATGTAGTGGGTAACATGGAAATCAATAGTGATAATAATTAAAATGAAAATGTAGCTTATTTACAGTACAACAGTTGTTTATTAACATTAATAAACACCATTTATTATAATCAGATAAGTTTAGATAAGGCTTCATATTGTTACACCATCGTAAGAATTGGCCTTTTGTCTAACAGGTCGAATAATGGAGTGGAGCTCTGTTATTTCCTAAATCATTCATGTCAGTGTTAAAGAAGGCCAGAAGGCTCTCAGTGAAGCGCTGCCCAGTGAACGAGAAGATATGAACTTGAGATACTGGGTCATAGAAAGACACTTGTCCATCCTCATAATTTACAAATATTGCGATTCTCTGTGGCTGAATGCGCAAAGAAAGCAGCACTGATTCGCCGTCACATGCTCTGTACTCCCCCCCTCTCCTTAGACAGATTGCCCAATAGCCATCCTCTGGGCTCAGCGTGATCAAGCCCTTTCTGTTGATTGACTGCCTTGCCACACCAAGATCCCAAGCAGTCTTATTGGCCACCTCCACCTCCCAGTAGCTCCACCCTCTGGAAATAGGTTCTTGTGCAAGGACACATGGTGCTGTGTCAAAATGGCTGGAATTATCCGGAACCACCCGTTCCATATTCCCATCCTTCACGCATTTCCCATCTGCAGACACCACCAGCCAAGGGTTTGCTGTGCTGGGATCGAGGGTCAAATCCACTGCAAGATTGGAAAAAGGTTATAAGCTGCGCTCTGGAGTGCAGCACAATTCATTTACTTGTTTTGCAGTTTAGATGTTTGGCAAAGCAAAACTGGAAGGGAGCATAGCTGATGGATCAAGGAAAGCAAATGAAATACAAGAGTTGAATACATATTAATACGGAAAGGCAAAGTCCTTATGATGGTGGTGCAGCACAGAGCATATGTGCCTCACCATACAAGAAGAGTAATTCTACTACTTGTACTTCTCCTACCACTACTACTACTCATGATAATAATTAAAAAAAAAATAATAATAATAATAAAAAAATAATAATAATAATAATCATCATCGTCTGTAATTTAGCCACAACTACACTGCCCCGAGGTATATGTGTGAATGGATGTGTAAGTCTGTGTGTCTGCCCTGTGATGGACCTGTGACCTGTCCAGGGTGTTTCCTGCCTTCCACCTAATGCGTGCTGGAATAGGCTCCCGCCCCGCTCCTGCACCCCCCCCCCAAATACACACATAAATTACATTGTTATAAAGAGAGATAATGATGTGAAATATCTTCCCAACAGTCTTGCTGATGTGTCAAGGTTACTGACATATACATACACATATGTTATCCTCAGCAAATAAACATATTTGACTCAACAAAACATATTTAAAATCAACATAACATAATTTGATCAGGGGTCATGCTTACAACTTACTGTAGGCTAATACAATCTAATCTCAAAAATGACACCTCTGGAAAATGCACTATATCTCCAAGTGTTTGTAGACACCACTTTTAAGTGAATTCAGTTGAAGTGCACAGTTAAGTGTAAAAAGCTCCTCAGCACTGTACTAGAACAGTGGAATTACGTTCTCTGGTGGAGCACAACTGAACACATTTGAGATAAGCTGAGTGGTGTTTGTGATTCAGAATAATCTCATCCAACATCAATACCTTACCCATTAATGCTCATGAGACTAAATTAAATCCTTACTGAAGGTGTACTGTCATTTGTGTAAATCCTTTACAGACCAATAGAGACTGCAAAATGGGCTCTCTATTAATACCTTTGATTTGAAGAAACATTCAGTGAGCATGTGTCCGCATTATTTTTGACATATGTGTGCTAAGACCTTATCCACAGTTGTTTTAAGGTAGGCTGCTTAAAATTAATTGTATGTTTTTAAAGGTACCTTCATATTGGGATATCACTTCAATTTCTGTAAAAGAAAGAGAACATTTAAATCAGTTTAGACTTACACGGGCTAACACTGCAGACATTTTATTGAACCAAACACAAAATGCAATACTGACCTCTAGCTGTGACTTTATGCAACTGAATCTTCAGTAGCTTTTCTATGTGTGTCACAGCTCCCCGCAGCAGCCCCAAGCACTGCATGGTGCTAACTTCTGTCTTGCTCCAATCTTTAGTGTGAGGAAATGGACTTAAAGAAGGAAATACCTGTATGACAACATAATGGAAAAATATTGTATTGACTGGATATGGATGTGTGGGAGGATCACATTTGGAGTGCTTCAGGAGGCGCTAGACAGATAGGAAGAGAGAGAGAAAGATATTAATAACATAAATAGATTTTGTTAGTGTAGTAAAGTGCTGCATGGGTTTCTGGTGCTATTATTAACCGGGCTGTGGGGTAGCTGGTTCTGGTGTTTGTACAGATGTGTTCAGTAAAAGAGTATTTGAAGTCCTTTGTTCCTTCCATCTTTTTCCTTATCAAGACATCACATTTGTGTCAAAGGTCAACTAGTGGACTGGTGGTGAATGGTACTACCATGAACTCAATAGCAAATCAATGGAGGTGACTGTGCTCTTCCAAGGACTGTGAGGAAAGTGTAGCATGGCAAAAAAGATGGCGAGGACAGTAGTTAAGGCAGTGTGACAGTGCTTGACAGTGAATGAGGACAGTGGCTGGCAAGGAGGACCTGCCTGCAGGAAGTCGTGGTGGCCTTTACTGTGGCCTTTCAGTGATGCTTTGATCAGGCACTGGGTTGGACCAGTCAGGCTTGTGGTTCAAGCATGGGGATTGGTGAACATCTGTGCACCCCAGGAACTCTGCCTGGACTTTGCTCTGACTTTGCCAGGACAGCTTTTCTAAAAAGAGGATGCTATGTAGCGATTCACTGTTGGCCATGGGCACAATGGAAGTTAGGCCACACACAGAGCACCTCATAAAATGTGGTTAATGCAGTAAGGTGTTGCATGTCTTCGTTATGCTATTGTGAGCTGAGCTGAGCTTTGAGCTAGCTGGTTCTGCTGTTAGTGTCTACCATCATGCAAAGGTGTGTGCCCATACGTGACCTGCCTGCTATCCTGGCAATTCATATTTTCTGTACTTCTTTTTTCCATCTATATTTAACAAGACCACCAATAATTCTGTTGGGATAATACTAACCTCTTGCAAGTCAAACATTTAATTCTTAAAATGGGCACTAACCTGTAAAAGATTAATGTAGTCCTCAGAGTGAATGAGCTGTTCCAACTCTGAATCTTTAACCTTTAGTTTAGCGATTTCTATTTCCAGCTCTCTGATGAGCTCTTCAGCCTGTCTCTCTGCTTCTTTCTGCTTCTCCTCCATCACCGTTAGCAGCTCAGTCTGGCTTCTCTCTATGCAACTCACCAGAGTAGTGAAAACTTCTATACTGTGTGCAATCTCTCTGTCCATGTTTTCCTAAAGGAGTTTAATAATTTGTATTTTTAGTAACCCTGTAGTAAACAAAGTATTCTATAAGACATTCAGCCCTAATTTGAAGTCAGTTTGTTATATTATCACATTCAGTAGTGTTACTTTTATATTTAGTTACATGAAGAATTTCATCCATTGTTTTGTCAAATAAGCTTAGATATATAATACATGCAAATAAAACTATGCTGGTGCAGGTTATTTTAGGAACTTACTTTTCTTATTTGTATAGATTGCTTGATCTCATTGGTCTTCTTCAGTCTTTGATGAATCATTTGTTGAATATCTGATTGGGATTTCAACAGTTTGTTCTAAACAGCAGAAGAGAAGTGGCAGACAGTCATACAAACCATCTGGAAATAAAAAAAGAGTCTGTGCTTTACAGTGATTTTATTATGCTAGGTGCAGTAAACAAAAATGACTTTAAACTGTGTCCTACGCAAAACATTTTTTTACATATGCATTACTGCTTTGAGCCATACTGATGTGTGGTCCCATCTATTTTGTAAGTGTACTCAAAACTGTTCTTTACATACATATGTATTACTGCTTTGGGCCATACTGATGTGTGGTCCTATCTATTAATATGTTTGGTGGTCCACACTAGCAAAATAATGACCAGTAAAAAGAGACAAAAGACATTTAGATTCCAATGCAAAAATTATACACCACACAAAGTCTATATAATTTGGAGGGCTCAATGACAGACGCAATACAGCTGTAAGGTAGGGTGAGATTGCAAAAATATTGTCTTTAGGTGGAATGGGGTTTTTTTTATTTATATTTATGTATTTTATAAATGCACAATGCTTGACATTCGACGAGTACTGATATTGTCAGTATGTCTCTTACCTTCCTCTCTGCCCACTCTCTCTCCACAGGTACAGCATGGTGTGATTGGTGTTCTGTATCCGTGCACAACACACACACACACGTCTGGTCATATTTACAGAAAAGCTCCAAAGGTCTTTCATGCTTCCTGCACATCCTTACGTCCAGAGGGTGCCATGGCTGCACCAGTGTGTGCATGGTGAAGCGTGCCGAATGAGACACCACGTGCTGCTCACAGTATGACACCAAACACACCAAGCAAGATTTCACAGCACGTAATGGTTTTCCTGTAGGGCACAGGTCACATACAGTCACTTGGGAAACGCTTTGCCCCATTGTTTTCCCTCTCTGTCCCCGTATCTTCCTGGCCATCTCTTCAGCAAAGGAATTCTCTCGCAGCTCTGTTTGTTCTTGGAACACTGCTGAACATTTTGGGCAGTGAGGGGAACCAGTTGTCATCCACTGGGTTTGGATGCAGGAGAGGCAGAAGGTATGTCCACAAGGGAGGGAGACAGGTTGTGTAAAAACATTTAGACACACCGAGCACTGGAACAAATCCTCGGACAACAGGGAACCTGATAAGGACATGGCCTAGAGCAGATTTGTGGAAAGAAAAATGCATGTTTACTCACGCGGGCTTTGGAAAATAAATAATTTTGCTTTGCCAATGACAACATAAAAATGGTTATAAAATGTTGGATTAAAAATGCTCTGATATTAAACATTCAGTATAATGTGTCTTTTTTCCTTTAGCTGACCAGTCCATGCCATTTACTCCACCCACAACTGCATTTTTTAATAGTTACTGTTAGCAGGTTGGACAAACTTTACAAAACACTGGCAGAAAATTTCACTCAAACTAATAAAAGAACTATAGAGAACAACGGTTTTGTCAAAATTTCGACAATATTTGATTTCAAATGTTATACATTTTCTATTATAAACAAATAATAGAAAAAAGGTAAAACAAAGATTATGCAAAGAAACAGATGGACCTCAGTCTCTAAAATCTTGTCTGCAATTGTGTGATTTAGAAGACAACAACATTTCTCTGTCAAACACAATTTAAAAAGAAGACTATTCAGGGGTTATTTAGGAAATGTTTTATTTATATAGAACTCTTTATGCCTAAATGGTTCTCAGCATGGTAAAATGTTTCTACAGACTAATAGAGAATATGTTGTATAGTATTCTATATACAACTTATTTTAAAAATGGTTCTATGTAGTAGCAAAAAGTATTCCTGTATTGCTTCAACCTTAACATTGCAACTTTTTGATGCGGTAAAAAAAAAAAACAAAAAAAAAACAAAAAAAAAACCACATTATATAGAAAACATGGAGACCTCTGTGGAACTGTGGAACTCCATTCCAATTTTTTTACAAGACAGTCAGAATCAGTGCTCACTTTTAAGAACTTCACTTTTAACTTTGTCTTTAGTTAATTAAGTTTGTTAATACTGATAGAAACTGTCTGTAGAGCACTTTGAGCTGCTACTGGTATGAAAAGTGCTCTATAAATAAATAAGTGTTATTATTTTCAGGTGAGTTTGAGTTGAGTTGTTTGCCACTGACGAACACAGGATTAGCTAGCTTTGTGGGTAACATAATGAACAACATTCATTATAACTTCTATGCTTTTTTTCCATGTGGTGGGCATATCTATAAGCCAGCAGCCAAATGGGCTAAAGTTGTATTCACTAGATTACCATCTGGTATACGTAACCTTCCAGTAAGCAACTAAATGCAGCATTATTTTTGTTTAGGTAAGGTATTTCACATGACAAATAACAGCTTACTATGAATGCATATGACCTGCTTTGTGAGATATTCACTGCTTGGATCGGCTGATTGTTCCAAACATATGTTGCCTCTACAGAGTAGTTGCAGAGTGGCTACTAAAAGACAAACGATAACACTCATATCATAACTGAAGTATCTGTCTTCCCACTCTTTGCTTCTTTTGTTATTATCATTTATCAACTTTTCTAAATGCTGTTATCAATTTATAAACTCATATTCGCCAGTGATATTGACACGCTATTTTATCGGTCAGGCTTATGTATGTACGTACAAGTGTAATTTTTCTGCCATTCTTGTGAACCTACCATTCCTGCTCACTCCTGTTTAGCTGTATATGTGTCTAGAGCTTTAAAACAGACTCTGCACATGCCCAAATAGTCCAGAGTATTTTGAGGAATGTGTTTCAATTTTAACTTGACCTCCACTGTTAACTGCCTTTTCTTTACAACCATTACATTGTCCAAAGAGTTGGGCAGCTTATAGGAGTCTATGGCTGCTAACTGTTGGAGCAAGGTTTAAAGAGTAAAAATGTTTATGGTGCTTTGCAATTTGCACTGGCTGCCCTTTCCCAATGATGACTGTGAACAAGTCATAGCCCTATCAAGGTAATTAAGGTCTGGGATCTTAATGAAGTTTAAACACTTGTAGTTTAAAAGTTTTGAATGGTGTTCCTTTATTTTTCTTACTTAGAAAGTAGAAAAGAATGTTTCATTTGTAATGTTATGCAGTTCATCTTCTGCTCGCATACATTTTTATAATATAAGAAATTTTCCAAGTATCCTTTTGCATGCCACTGTACCAATAAGGTCAGGCTAACAGTGACATCCACAAATGGATGCGGAAGTCTTTGAATCACAATGAAAAAATGATAAGCCGCATAAAGTCTCTATAGATTTAAGACATGATGGATGCTTATGCAGCTGCAATGTAGGGTGAGATTACACAACAAAACAATGTTTGTACATGGGAAGTTTTCCATGTTTTTTGTAAATCTTATTCAACCTTGTAACACAATTTGTTGGTAGAGCATGGATAAGTCAGTTTACTTATGACTCTTATACTATTTTGGCTGGAGCTCTGAGAAGGTGAACCTCTATGAGCTGGGCCTTGTTGAAAACGATTGACAGGACCAATATATCAGTTGGTAATATATTCTGGTCTTATTGAGTCTTAATGCAGCTTTTGGTACTGTTGATAACAAGATTCTAATCCACCGTCTTGAATGCTGAGTTGGCCTCTTAGACACAGTTTTAAAATTATTTAAGTCATATTTAATGGTGTTCAGTGGTGTTAGAAACAAGATATTCAATTGGCCCTGGATCTTGAGGGTTGAGAAAAACCTGCCCTACAGGTCTGATTTGTAATCCACTTTTTAGTCCCAGAGAACACAAAGTAACACACAAACCTTCTAATATTTTATTAGAAGGTTTGTGTGTTACTACAATTCAGTGTTATATTAAACTGCAAATCTAGCACCAAAACCTTAATGTAAAATATAAGATATAAATAAAACCTAAGATAAGCCTTACGACATAAATCCAGTGATCTGACTTCAGAACTGTGCTAAATAAGCAGCTTGATTGACAGCTCTCTGTCCAACATTCCTATTTTACCATTTATACACAACTAAAATTATTATTCAGCTTTTATTTGATAGTCACGGACGGATGGATGAAGAGGGGGAACTGACAAATGAATGTACAATATAATATGCTAAGAGACAGACAAACAAGAGCACAGACAGAAACAAATGATCAAACAAATTAGCTTGGTAGCTTTTGGTTATGCTTGGTTAACTTTAGCCTGATAAATTTCTCTGCATGAAAATATTTTGCATAGGCCGATGAAAAGACTAGTAATTGAAATTGTAGTGATACCCATGATTAGGACCATCCAGTTTACATTAAGAATGGAGAAATACAGTTAAATGTAGTCGCTGTCCAAAGAAAAACATGTATCTCCATTTTTGTCAATTTGTATTTTTTTAACATCATTTGAACATGACAGCTGTCCTTTATATTGTGTATTCTGGTTCCATTGACCTACATTGAAAGTTTTTGTCCTCTCGCACTTGTTGCTTGTTGCTACTTGTTTTTCTTTGGACAGAGACGATATATTGGTCATTGGAACATTATTCAAAGGCTATACTTAATACATGTTTTCTGTAACAAGATTAGGTTTAGGTTCCTGGGTCTTTAAATCTAGTTCAGCAACTACCTAGCTACTGACCTTGAAAAGGGCAGAGTCCAGCAGAAATGGTACGCAGTTAACACACAGTATACATATGTTGGTATTCCAACATATGTATGTGTCCATTCTCAGTGCATTAAATGCTATTACCCTTGCCAAAACCTGTGGTCATTGTAAAAGATCTTACCTGATTATGGTCGTATGTAGAAGTCAACAGGTGTCCTGAAACAACTAACTGCTGTTATCACGTTTCACTTCTGAATGGCTGAATGGTAAAGCTCTTCCTTAGCTGAAGGGTGTGTCTATCTCCCTCCACCTACTTTAACACAAACACAACACCTACTGTCAACACAAATAATTCCACAAAAGTGATCACAAATGGACACAGAACTTAATTTCAATTAAAGGAAATCGCAAACTTATGTCATTTGTAGTATGAATTACTAACCAAAAACACAGTTTCCTGCTTTAGTAAGAATAAGTTCCAAATAATATTGAAAAGCACAACCCTATCACATGGACTCTTTCATGCTTGCAACTTGTTGCAACTCTCACTGTTGGACTTTTAGTTTTTAACAGTAAATTTCATGACTTTTCTACTAATATTACAAAGTATACATATATTAAAATGAAATAAAACATTTGTGTATCTTGTATGGCGTGGCAGGTTATGCTCTTGTTGTAGCCAAGCGTGAAGAAAACAACAAAATTTCATATACATTGACTAAAAGCAAAATTGACCAGCTTTAGAATATTTCACCTGTGAAAACTTAAAGGGACATACAGGGCATATAGGGCAATATTGTGAACATCAAGCCAAACATTTAGTTTATTATTAAAAATAGACAAAATCCTGTTTTTAGTAAGCAAACATTTTGTTACCATATAAGATGGGTGCTCTGTATTGTCCACTGAGTGAGAAACAGTGAGCTAAATAACTTATTTAACTCTATCATTCCGTCTCAGAAAATGTTTTGATTGTTTTATTTTACATAGCCTCCTGATACCCAGAGAAAATAAAGTTTGAGTATTTTAGTAATTTCAACATAAAATAAATCTACTAGATGAAAATACATCAGAGTTTTTTTTTTTCGAAAACATTTAAAATTATTTTTATGGAATGTCCTTTATAGTGGGCAACATGACATTGTTGATGACATATTTCTTGTTTCCTATTCTGCATCAGACCAAAAACCCTTCTACAACATCAGCACCAAATCAATCATAGAAAATAATGTAAATGAAAACTGACTTTTTGATACCATTTCCAGTATAAGAAATATTTCAAATGCACTGAATATTAACATATACAAATTATTACAAATAATAATACAAATAATACAAATAAAAACCCATTCCAAATCTCATTTATTGTCCTATTTTTAAATGTACAATTATGTAACATTTTCTAATAAATTGGAAACACATTAAATTAGTAATTAAATAAATTAATCAAAATTAATTAGTACTGAATTTACATGTTAACATGTTTACAGTGCTTACATGTTGCAAAATTTTCTCTGCCTCAGTAAAATTCTTGTCACCGGTGAGATCATTAATTTCATATAAAACCATATTTCGTAAGTCTTAATGTCCACTACAAAGGACATCAAAAAAGTTTGTACAACATACTCTCATTTAGTTTACATGTTTAGACAATAGGATTAGAAATATTTTACTGTTTTACAGTATTTTTGTCTTAGGGTTCTCTTTGAATAAACAAATATTGGCTTAATAAATTTAATGTGTTTGACACAGTGACAATTTATACATACATAAAGCTTAGATGTGTTCATTGTGGCATTTCTGCCATGTAGCATCCCAGGACTGGAAGATGCTGTGCTGACTCAGACTTCACTTTTAGGACCATCTATCTTGCACTAATGAGAATGATGAATGATTTTAAAGGCTGCTGTGATTAGAATGGGCATCACAATGCCTTTCTCGAGCTGCTGCCAATTCGATGTGATTTCCTGGACTGTGTAGAAACTGTCAAAGTTGTTGAAGTAGGTAGAAACCAGGTTTTAAGAAAAATAGCTAGTTCTGTAGCCAGCAGTCACAGTTAGCTGCTTACCAGACATTAGTGGCAATCTTAGGCTGTTAACTTATAGGAGAAATTGTGATGGTGATTCACCTAGGAGCCAACGATATCCGTCTGCGGCAGTCTGAACTAACTAAGGCTAATATGATAGAGGTGGTTAAACTGGCCCAGACGATGTCTGATACCGCAATTTGCTCTGGCCCCATGCTACGTGGCGCCAAGGCTTTTCAGCAGGTCTAACTGCTGGGTGTACATGTGGTGTGCAGAAAATAATGTGGGCTTTATAGACAATTGGTTAAAGTTCGAGGGCAAGCCTGGTCTTATAGGTAGGGATGCTGTCCACCCCACACGGGAGGGTGCTGCCTTGCTTTCTTGCAGCATAGCCCATAACCTCTTATTTAGTCGGCAGAGTAGTAGTAGTACTAGCAGCTGCTGACAATCCAGAGCCAGGAACAGGCCGCAGACAGTGCTTGAGACCGTCTGCGAGCTGCCTTGAGACATCACCTGAGACTGTGTCAGTGCCCTACATTAAGTTATTTGACAGGCTGTATGTGTTTTTCTACGTTTAGATGTAATCAGCATTAAACCGTCATATTTAAATTCTAATAGCGCTAGCTCATGCCTTAAGTTTGGACTACTCAACGTCAGATCACTTAATTCAAAAGCAGTTATTATAAATGATCACAAATGTAATGTTTTATGTCTTACTGAAACTTGGATTAGACCGATCAATATCTGGCACTAAATGAAAGCCACCCCAACAGCCTATAATTATGTACACAATCTGAGATCAGGTAGAGGAGCAGGAGTATGTGTAATCCACCAAAACATGCTAGATAAAAATCCAAAACACTGACACGTTCACCTCTTTTGAGATTCTTGCCATTAACATTAAATCCGGCCACCAATAAGAATGCATTTTTGCAAATTAATATTTACAGGTCTCCAGGGCCGTACTCAGAATTTCTTAAAGAATTTAGTGATTGTGCTGTAGACTTAGGCGTGTGTACTGATAAATGCAAAATAGTAGGATATTTTAACATTCACTTTGAAAAGACAGACGATCCATTAACAAAGGCATTTACATCCATCTTAGACTCTGTTGGCATCACACAAAACCCAATTTCAGATCATTGGACAATTTCATATGAATTACACCTAAGCCAAAATGTACATACGTCCCCACGCTTTCGTCTGAAAAGTTCAGACCGGCTCACATCAGCTACAACTTTACACTTTATTGAAAACCTTCCACAATTATCAACCTCAGTTTACTCTCCATTGGACCCAACAGAGCTTGATAGATTAACTAATAGTTTGGATAACGCACTTCAATCCACCTTATACAACGTGGCACTGCTTAAATATAAAAAGGCGAGGCAAAAACTTCTCGCACCTTGGTATGACCAAACTCGAACCCTAAAACAAATAGTACAGAAACTAAAGCGAAAATGGTGATCGACCAAGCTAGAGGTTTTCAACTCTGCCTGGAGGGAGAGTCTTTGAGTACAGAAGAGCACTCATAAATGCCCGCTCAGCATATTTGGCCTCACAAATCGAGAACAACAAACTCTAGAAGTACAGAACCTCAAATTCATTTTGACACATTTTGTTGCAGAAGAAAGGCTAGAAGCTTTTTACCCACTTCCACAGTCTGAACTAGAGAACATTTCTTCTCTGCAAACTGTAGTACCTGCATACTCGATGCTTTTCCCTCAAAACTTCTAAAAGAATTAGTACGAGCTATAACTATACCTCTTTTAACAATAGTGGATTCATCCCTTAGCCTGGGGCATGTACCCAAAGCTTTCAAAGTAGCTGTTATTAAACCTTAAACCAAATTTTGATCCTGGTGTATTGTCTTACTACAGGCCTATTTCTAACCTACCATTTATATCTAAGATATTAGAACAAGCTGTAGCCCGTCAACTTTACTTATACCTGCAAAAGAAGTGCATATTTGTAAAATTCCAATCTGGATTTAGGCCACATCATAGTACTGAGACAGCCCTAGTTAAGATAAATGATCTTCTCCTAGTATCCTTGTTAGTGCTACTAGATCTGAGTGCAGCTTTCAATACTATAGATCACACCACCCTTCTAGAAAGATTAGAGAACATGGTGGAATTAGAGGAACACCTTTTTCATGGTTCAGATCTATCTGAGCATTATCAGTTTGTAAAGATAAATGTATCCTCAAATTATACAAAAGATATGGAATTCCACAAGGTTCTATTTTTGGGCCATTATTGTTTATATTATACATACTGCCACTAGGTAAAGTTATAAGCAAGCATGGCATTAGCTTCCATTGTTAGGCAGATACCACACAGCTGTATATATCTGCCAAACCTAATGACAAATTTAGATTATTAAAAAAAAATCAATGATTGTGTAAAAGATGTGAAATGCTGGATATTATAAAACTTCCTCCTTCTACATGGTGATAAAACTGAGGTTCTTATTCTGGGACCAAAAGCGTAGGAGTATCCGACTTAATGTTAAACTTGGATGATTATTCTGTTATTCCTGTTTTAGCAGCAAAAAATCTTGGTGTCATTATTGATTTTGATCTATCATTCGATCAACATATAACTAATCTTACTAAAACAGCTTTTCTACATCTTTGTAACATTGTGAAGAGAAGTGATTTATCCACGCATGATGCTGAAAAACTAGTATATGCTTTCATTACCTCAAGGCTAGATTATTGCAATGCTCTAAAAACAGAAAATTTGATCTTATCTGCCCAGTCCTATCAGCACTGCACTGGCTTCCAATTAAATTCCGTATTGATTATAAAATTCTGCTATTGACATACAAAGCCCTACACGGTCTTGCTCCTGAGTACCTGCAAGACCTCATTTCCTATTGTCACGGTGTAGCTGGAGCAGGGAAAGGCAGTTGCGGACACAATTGCGAACTGTAGTTCAAACACGGATTTAATATTGAAACGAACAGACAGAGTACACCACAACATCAACAACAACAGTAACAATGAGCGACGAAGACAGACAGCAAACACAGGGTATATATACAGAGAGTAACAAGAGGGAACAGGTGACACAACCCAGGACCGAAGGAAAACAGGTGTGACGGGCGGGGCCAGGGAGCACATGACAAAACAAACACATGGACGGGACGTAAACAAGGGCACATGGACGGGAGGCGTGACAGCACCCCAGGAACAGACAGACCAGACAGACGGAGACCAGGAACAGACGGACAGACTGAGACCAGGACCAGACGGAGACCAGGAACAGACGGACAGACTGAGACCAGGACCAGACGGAGACCAGGACCAGACGGAGACCAGGACCAGACGGAGACCAGGACCAGACGGAGACCAGGACCAGACGGACCAGACGGACAGACGGAGACCAGGAACAGACAGACCAGACGGACAGACAGAGACCAGGAACAGACAGACCAGACGGACAGACGGAGACCAGGAACAGACAGACCAGACGGACAGACGGAGACCAGGAACAGACAGACGGAGACCAGGAACAGACAGACGGAGACCAGGAACAGACGGACCAGACGGACAGACTGAGACCAGGACCAGACGGACCGACGTAGACCAGGAACAGACGGAGACCAGGACCAGACGGACCGACGTAGACCAGGAACAGACGGAGACCAGGACCAGACGGACCGACGTAGACCAGGAACAGACGGAGACCAGGACCAGACGGACCGACGTAGACCAGGAACAGACGGAGACCAGGACCAGACGGACCGACGTAGACCAGGAACAGACGGACCGACGTAGACCAGGAACAGACGGAGACCAGGACCAGACGGACCGACGTAGACCAGGAACAGACGGAGACCAGGACCAGACGGAGACCAGGAGCAGACGGAGACCAGGAGCAGACGGAGACCAGGAGCAGACGGAGACCAGGAACAGACGGAGACCAGGAACAGACGGACCAGACGGAGACCAGGAACAGACGGACCAGACGGAGACCAGGAACAGACGGACCAGACGGAGACCAGGAACAGACGGACAGACGGAGACCAGGAACAGACGGACCGACGGAGACCAGGAACAGACGGAGACCAAGAAGACGACCCAGACGGAGACCAGGCAGAGAGGAACGGGCAGAGAGGAACGGGCAGAGAGGAACGAGGAACAAGAACAGGCAAACAGGAACACTGGAACAGGCACAGACAGGAACAGAAAAACGGGAACACTGGAACAGTGTACCTTAACAGGTAGCTTACAGAGTCAGGAAGCGCCCTGGGCGCAGAGTCAGGAAGCACCCTGGTCGCAGAGTCAGGAAGCGCCCGGATCACCGTCTGGGGGGCAGGAACAGGAGCCGCCTGGGGGGCGGAGACAGGCACGGGAACAGACTGGACCACCGTCCGGGGAGCAGGCACAGGAACAGACCGGAGCACCGTCCGGGGAGCAGGCACAGGAGCCGGCTGAGGAGCAGGGACTGCGGTGACGTCCACGGAGGCAGCGGGCCTCGCTGCATTGACGTCCACGGAGGCAGCGAAGCAGAAGCGCCTCCGTTCCGGAGCACCAGGTGGCGCCGGAGCGCCAGCGGGGCTGCGAAGGAGTGAGCGCGTGGCCGCGGCTCTGTACAGGCGGGGCTGGAGAGCGGCGCCACGACGGAGTGAGCGCGTGGCCGCGGCTCTGTGCAGGCGGGCGCCCGCGAAGTCTGCTTCCGACTACGGAGTTTGCTACGCCGCTTAGCCTGGTTCGCCGAGACGGCTGCACACCCGGCCGCCATCTCAGCCGCGAGCAGAGCGGGGTTATCCGCCTCCAGCAGCGCACAGAGCTCCCAAGCGGAGAGAAAATCCTCGTAGCTCGCTGTGTCCTTGTGGTCGCTCATTCTGTCATGGTGTAGCTGGAGCAGGGAAAGGCAGTTGCGGACATAATTGCGAACTGTAGTTCAAACACGGATTTAATATTGAAACGAACAGACGGAGTACACCACAACAACAACAGTAACAATGAGCGACGAAGACAGACTGCAAACACAGGGTATATATACAGAGAGTAACAAGAGGGAACAGGTGACACAACTCAGGACCGAAGGAAAACAGGTGTGACGGGCGGGGCCAGGGAGCACGTGACAAAACAAACACATGGACGGGACGTAAACAAGGGCACATGGACGGGAGGCGTGACACCTATTATGAACTATCTTGATCACTTAGATCACAGGGGGCTGGCTTCTTATTAGTTCAAAGAAATTTACAAATCCTCAGCAGGGGGAAGAGCCTTTTCTTATAAAGCCCCACAACTCTGGAATAGTCTTCCTGACACAGTCTCAACCTTTAAGTCTAGGTTGAAAACTTACTTGTTTAGTTTAGCTTTTGGTAATTAATGTTTCCCGTTAATAAAGATTGTAGTTCCAGGGGTTCATGGACACAGGGAATTGTGGTAAACTCCTACTGCTAAGATGCTGGTGCTGTCGTCCCACTGCTTGCATGCGGTCACTCAGGTTTGTGGACGATGGACTGGTGGGGATGCCAGTGTGCCCCCGTTGTTGTGTTACCTTCTGGTTCTCTGCTTTTAGTTATGCTGTTATAGTCAGATCTGCTGGAGTCGTTAGCCACACTTTGATAATGTTGTACATTCTCCCTATCTCCATACATCCAAACAGATCCAATTCTATCTCTTTATCTTTTCCGAGTATGACTGCCCATCTGTCCTGACTGACACTGATGAAAGACTGACAACCAAATTCAGTCACAAACCAAACTGAACGTCGGGCCTTGCTGTTGCCCGTTTCATACCAGCTACCTAGCCTCAGACTAGCTGCCTAACCTTCTCTACAGACTCTACTGAAATTAACATGGACTCTAACTAGTTTCCACTAACCTTCTACCTTCATTAACTGTCATCATTACACTGACTGTTCTTTATCTGCACTATAATTTATCTTAGTTATATCATATTATGATTATATAAGCACACCTGGGCAACTGAACAGATTATATTATTATATCTCATCTCATTATATCAGTACTGTAGGAGTAGTTTGATCAGAGGAGGATGGGTCCCCCTTGTGAGTTTTGGTTCCTCCCAAGGTTTCTTCCTTCAGTTCTGATGGAGTTTTTCCTTGCCACTGTCGCCTATGGCTTGCTCATTGGGGCGTTTTCTATGTTTGTTCTATAATTTTATGTTTTCTAACTGTGTTATTTTTTCTTAGGCTTATTTATGCTTTATTGAATTTGTCTTATTAAATTCATGTAAAGCTGCTTTGTGGTAACGTCAGTTGTTAAAAGTGCGATACAAATACATTTGATTTGATTTGATGACTTGATAAAACTGAAATAAAATGAAAAATTGAAAGGCAAAGGTTATAAGCTGATGTGGAAAGGATCTGTAGGCTTGTGCTAGGTCCAGCCAAACTACATAAAGATCTTGTTGGTTACATTTGTATTTGTTTTTAGATTAAACCAGGAAGCTGTAGAACTGCATTCTGGCAGCATTCTTTCTGTTTTGGAATGAAGGTCTATACCATGTCAATGAGATACACTGAGTTTTCCAGGTAACTCTTGTTAATTTTCACAGTAGCTTCAGCACCATAGGTACTATCACAATGCATTAGCAAAACAGGACTGAAAACAGGAGATACATATCGCCACAGAGGCAATCGGTAACTGATGACGAAGTGGTGGGGCAGATACAGAGACCTGGTAAAGGGTGTACTTGAGGGTGGAGCAGGGAGGAGCAAAAACCAAAACAGAAGCACATGGCAGAAAAGCTAAAATGGAAGCACATGGCAAAGAGACAACAAGTGATCAGAGTAAATGTGACAGAAGACAGAGGGTGGGCCCTACATCACCAGAGGTAGGTGGGCCTGCTGTGTCATCCTCAGATGGAGAAAGCATCTTCTGCTTAAAGGCGCAGAAAGGGAGTCTTCAGCTGTGTGGTGTTTTTCAGCATTAGATGTTTCCAAAATGTCACTGTAGCACCTTGGCAGAAAGGCCTTCAGTTTTGTCTGGCTTTCTCCAAGTCTGTAATCATCTGATGGTTCTCCAAAACCAAACTCACTACATCCTTGATGGGTTGTGCGTTCCATAATGGAGATGTGGAGGCAGGATGTAAGTGCAAGTTTTGAGTAAAGTCCATGACGACACAAGCAACAAAAAAGGGAATAACTTAGGACACATACAACTATACTTAAAAACTAAAAAAACAAACAGACATTAAATAATCCAGGTGCAGTAACAGCACATAACAGTGGTCACAAGTAACATTCACAGGTGACACCCTGAGGTAACATGTCTTGATAGCAAATATATAACTTTTATTACAAAGCACCAACAATAAACAGCAGCAAGCAAAAAACTCTCAGGTATTAAAATATTTACCAAGATTATTTTACCAGTAGACTTTTCTATTAATTACTCATTGATGGGGTGGGAACAAAGAGTGTAATCCTTGAACTGGTGATCAAAAGGATTAATAGGGAGAAAGTCAATTCACAGGTAATCGTGTCCCAGATGTAACAATAATGTTCGGAAGCGATGTTTTATGTTCTGTGGATTAGTTCCTAAGAGATGGGAGGTCGTCAAAGCTTTCATCTAAAAAAAAAACCCAACAACGCCGATTTAACGGGAGAAAAAGTCCAGAGACATTAACAGACAGCAGGCAACAAAGTAAGTTCGAAGACTTGTCTCGACGTCATGCATATTTAGGGGCAAATATTCTATAGCGAAGCAGATGTGTTTGGGTAGGGGGGACGAGAGAGATTAGAGCAGCAAGCTGCGCTTTGGTGATTTGACAGCGCTTTAGCTTAAAGAGATGCGGAGGGAGGGCTGGGGGATGCCCAGGACAACATTCTTCATAATATAGAACGAGGGAGGCTTCGAAGTGATTGTTTGTCTTAGGGCTTGCGGTGATATTACGGCATATAGTTTAGGCTTGAGCGAGATTCAATGCCCAAGTAATTAACTTTGCAAGTCTTAGGCTACCTGATGCACATTTAGCGCAGGATTCCGAGGGAGAAGAATTTATTTTCTGGTAAGGCTGATGTTTACTTTCAGCTTGTGTCGTATTATGTAACGTAAGAGGGTTAAGGGAGGATTCATTGGGCAGTGTGGAGTCACTGGCTTACTTCATACATATATAACAATTTGGGGAAATCATCGGTAAAATGCGATGAAGAAATCAAATAGTCTAAAAGTCTGTTTTGTTGTTTTTTGAGAAACACGCACGTCACTAACCTGTTGCTGCAGAGTGAGCTTCGTGAGCGCTTACCAAAGCGCTTCGCTTTGCTTAACCAGTGGTTAAATCGACTAAATTATATGCATAGTTGAATTAAAGCAACGTTGTATGACACACTTGATTATTTCGTACGCTAACCTAGTCATTAGATTGCAACACAAAATGGAGCTATTATCATTACATTACTGACCGGAGTGCTTGACCTAATTAATATTTGCTCGAGCTCCCAGTTTTCTGAAATCGTTACCTGCAAATCTACCAATGTACTGTGTACGTCACCTAAACTATGCATTTGTGAACTGTCTTCACCAGCACCAAAAACGTGGCCCAGATGGTGACAGATCGTCTTTGTTGGTCTTTGTTTTGTGGTCAGTGATGAGCAGGGATCAGGGATGCAGGCTGAAAGAGTTACAACCAGTTAACAACTAGACACTGTAAACAACTCAGATACAGAAATACTCCTCCCATAGGGAAACAAAAACACAATATCTGAACGAACAAATACATGCCTGCACAATATCTAAACGCTCAATATGCAATATATTGATTAAAAAGTAGTTCAATAGTATCACAGAAAAATGTTGCTTCTCCTTGCACACTCGTGCTAGTTATAACAATATCTGGCATTAATGGTGGCAGGGGTTTTCTGGAGATATAAGCCACCAAAATAAGAGGAAGTGAAGAGGTGTGGGCAAGGAGCAGTGTCCAGTGTTTATTTAAGATCTAGGTCTGGGTTTCTGGATGAATTTATGATTATAATCTTGTTATGGGTTAAAAAGAAAGACAGAGAGAGGGGTGGGGGAGGGAATATGGTGGGTCCCTGGGTGGAATAGAAGAGGAGAAGAGGAAAACTAAGGATTAGGGTCAGCCATGTTATGCATCTGTCTGACACACGCAAGCATGTACACACTGTATATACCAACACTGTACCACAGCCATGTTAGACCATATCACAGACTAAAGAGGCAGATAAACACATCTTAATAGTGTCATATTAAGACACTCTCTTCAAATCTAACTGGCACCATTCATTTTTTAGCTCTCATACCCACAGGATAGGAATGCATTATCAACTACACTTAACATTAACATTTTTGTGTTGTCACACACTATAAATATTTTGAGTCTTTGTATAAGTTTAGTCAACTCCAGAAATATCAGCACCCTTCATGAAAGTGAGTAAAAATATTAATATAAATATAAATATAAATATAATTCTGTATTTCCACAGTTTTTGGAGCAGTTGCCAACTGCTCATTTAGTAAAAAAAAAAGGGTTGTTGTATGATTTTAGTGTCTAGGAACTTTATTGTCGTCTATGACAGTTTCTTGTCTACCAATGTAAAAATATAAGGTGACACACTGGTAAAATCCCTTTTGGCGTTTATCAACAGGGGTAAAACCCAAGAGCTCTCAGCTCAAGTAAGAAAAAGATGTTAATCTCATATTGCTCATATGCATGCTAACAGAGGCAAAAAGAAGCCAAAAGATTACGGCAAAATTAATGGTTAGACACCCCCTCCATGACCAAGAGCTTTTATGTGAGAAGCCCTTCCTGAGACCAAGTCATCAATACCATCATCCTAACTTAATCAAGCAACATCAGAATTAATAGAATGAATGAAATTATGTGTTATGGTCAGATGAAATATGTTGTGCATGGTCATGGTTGGTGACAGAAGGGGGCAGAGTAAAAGGCTGGTAGCTTCTGGATGCTTTGGATCTGTTTTGTTGTGAGCATTAAAGGAGCGTTAAGGTCAGTGGGATAATGAATTAAATTCAGTACTAGCGCATTTTATCTGATAATCTGATTGCCTTTGCCAGAAGGTTAAAACTGGGCCATGCTTGAGTCTTCCAACAAGACAATGACCCAAAGCACATGTAAAAATCAACACAACAACACAAAATTGAGGTTTTGCAATGGCCCTCTCAGTCTCCAGACTTGAACTAAATTTAAAAATCTTTAATTGCCACCTAGTTCATAACAGAAATCCCAAGAATTTTAATAAATTGGAGGAAATCTGCATAAAGGAGTGGTCCATAATCCCTCCATCAGTGCTCTCTAACCTGTTTAAACTCTACTGAATAACATTGGGAGCTGTCATTCTCACCAGGAGAGGCTCCCCCAAATGCTGATATTGGGGTGCCAATATATGCATTTTTATGTAGATTTGTAATACTAAAGAAACCCTTTATTTTGTTTTATTTCTTTGATTTTTTGATAAGAGCATGAGGCTTCTGCATTTGTTTAAGCCTAAAATACCCTTACACTTATTGCATGTGTTTTTCTTGTTATATATTAATCTGAGCTCATAAAGGATGCCAGTTGACTGTGTACTGTTGTGTTCTCATTACATAGCAACATATACTTAATCAAATATAAATGGATTTTCAAATGATAATATATGAACTTCTGTTTAACTGCAAGCAAATTTCTTTGCATGTTTACACATTTGGATGGCCATATGTGTGTTTCTCAACATTAGTATTTTATGTTAGGTTTTTGAAAAATCATAGAGAGAAGAATGTCCTAACAAACTCCAGTTCCCCTGCTAAAACTGGCTGTTCGTTTTTTCTACTGCAATTCTACAAGTTACTTAGGTACTTGTAGTTGTTTTTGATTGGCTATTGATTTACCAAAATAATGATTGATCTTGATCTTTTACTCTACCTGCCTCTGATCATGGTAGCTTACTATTTAAAGTTTTTACATTTCTGAATAAATATATGTGATATATGTGATTTTTCCTTTGTATATATTATGCATAGAGTATGCTGTACCTGTGTGAATAGTCCTGTATTTAAGACTGTTGTATTGTGATTCTGATGCTGTGTTTGGGATTGGGGAAGCAGCTGCCATGAGACTCGTCCGTGCTCGGCGCACTGCTGAACCAGCTAAGAAGGAAACAGGGCTGGAACCAGAATCAGAAACAAAACACCAACCTCATCCTGCCTCTTCCACACATCACAACTATGACAACATGAAGAGCAAGTTCATGAATGAACTGGAGCACCTGCCACGTGAGTACCCATGTATTATTAGGTGTAGAGGGTGAGAGTGATATTTGAGTGATATAAACATTTAGACACTTTTGCATGGTCAAATGGTTCTTCTTTATGATTAAAAATGTTGCATATGGTTCTTTTAAGAGTTGTTTTAAAATAAGTCACCAATATGATTCTACAGTTGTTAAAGTCAAACCTTTTTTTGTAAATCATTGGACAAATATATATTCCACCTACAATAGTTCTTCAGTAGATTATTGGACATAGATTAACAAAATTAGTTTTTTTTCAAATGACTTTTAGAATGACATTTCCAGATCTTTTCTACGTTGTGCAGCGAGACTATGGTATGTGTGGCATTGTTATAATACAGGTAATAGTTGGAATATTCCTAGGACTCCAGGACTGTTACATTAGCGTGTCAGAATATAATACCATATATGCACTACTTTTTGTATTTTAAAAAAGACAAAGACAGTGTTATCACCTGAAATATAAGCGTTTATGAACACATTTTGCTAGTTTGTATTTAACCCTTTATAGTGAGCTTATTATACAATATAATTAAGCACTCATTTCCAAAAACAAATGTGACTTTGGTCACAGTGCCTTTAATCAAATCATAGACATTACAGATATTGCCAGTGAACAAAACTGATCAGTGAAAATTTGTCTCTCCTGCTGCATAAACATATAAGTATTAACTATAAATTCTATTTGAGTGGTGACTGAGTGAGAGAGGTTATCCTGACTCTAATCCTTAAAGCTATGCTGAGAGCTTCTAATCCTCTTTACTGCATCACAGTTATCAAAGTAGGTAAATACTGTTGTAAATACTTGGTGATAATATGTACTCTGTGTGTAAGTGTGTGTACAATGCTGTAAACTTTCTAAGGACACTCTGCATTGAGATTAAATTTAGCATGTGTGAGAGAAACTGAGATTGTCTTTTTTTTTGTCCGTGTTACAAAAGTTCTGTATAAGAAACTACTTTTTACACATTACAGGCCTTATTTAGAAGCCTATGCCTGAACATATTGTCTGAACTGGGATCATTTTCTTTTATTACACCTTATGTATTCTTTAATTTCTTGATCTCCGCAAATCTTTCGAATATATGCAACATAAGCAAAAATGAGATTCTTCCAACCAATAAATAAATAAATAAAAATAATGGCAAAAAATATTAACAGTTGGACACCTTCAGTCATGTCAGTAAAACAGCGACAGAAATTATCAATGGAAGATAATCCCATAATAAATATCTTTACAAACTCCTGCTTCGAGATTACAGTCTAAACAACATAGTAATGATCCCAGCCCAGTCACAGTCAAACAGAGCTGTCCTTGCTGTCCTCTGTTACCTGTTGCCATGGAGACTGACCTGCACTCTATCTCTGTGCAGTTCCCATGTGGGCAGTGGGGGCCATTGTTCTGGTGGTCCTGGCCCTTGTGGCTTGTTTTGTGTTCTGCTTCTTCAAAAAGTGTTTTGGCAAAAAGAAGAAGTCGAAGAAAGCCAGGGAGAGGAAGGGAGCAGCTCGCCGCAGGAAAGGAGGAGAGGAGGGAGAGGTAGAAGGAGGGCCAAAGGCAAGTAAAAAGTGAAAAACTAGAAGATTTTCATACACATATAATGTCTGCGGTTTTGAATTGATAAACAAAACCCCATTTTATGTTGTGTTAGCAATTGCATGTTTTGATTCAATCTTTTTTCTTCATTCAATAAGTGCTTGTTTTTTTATTGTCGTCCAGCAAGAAGAGGGAGAGAAAAAAGAAGGAGAGGAAGAGAAAGAAGAGCACGAACACCTGGGAAAGCTGGAGTTCTCTTTAGACTATAATTTTACTGAATCTCAGGTCCTATTTTCTAATTAAACTGTCTCTATTAAAAATTTGTTGGGTCTGGCTAGGAATTAGGTAAAAAAATTAAACTCTGACAGGTTTCTAGGAATGAATATATCTTATGACTACTGAACTATTATTGAAATTAAAAGATGAAGGGTAAACAAAGAAATAAAATGAAAATACAAACAAAGCTAAAAGCTGATTTTTTTTTCATTACAGCTGATAGTTGGGATACTGCAGGCTCAGGATTTGGCTGCTATGGAC